>CAJVPY010003622.1:0-13821 GCA_910591965.1 Dentiscutata erythropus
TTCCAACTTTAATTAATTTAAAGGTATTAAGAACCCAATATTTAAAGTTTGAATTTTCATGTTTATTTGACTGGTTTCGTAAAATAGCCAGGCAACGATCATACATTGAACGATTAATTATATGTCTTTCGTTTTTCTACTGTTCATGTAATCATCAACGATTTTTTGAAAGCTTTGAAATGAAAGAAACGAAAATACTAGCAAAGAATTTGAAGCCATATTATAGAAGATAAAATAACAGAATGTTTTTTTTTTTTATAATCAATCTAATTTATTAAACTCTTATCAGTTATATTACTGTATTAAACTTGACGTACGTTACATATTAATTAGTTTAATTTTTAAAACTGCGTATGTTACATTTGATCGGTATAAATTTTAAACTCAGGTACGTTAATTTTGAATTAAGAGCAACGTACAACATATATACGTTCGAAGAACCACTATCATCATAACGCAAAATTATTTTGGCCTTTAATTGTAAAATTTTTCAAAATTTGGGACCTTATATGTAATTATTTTCACTTTGAGCCCTTATATGTAATTATTTTCACTTTGAGCCCTTATTTGTAATTATTTCATTTTTCGGGCCCTTATATGCAAATTCCCCTTTGTTTTATATCTGTTTTCTATTTAGTTCTAATAAAGCCAAATAATTATTCATATATTTTCTTAATATCCAGTTTCAAGTTTCACAAATTTATGCTAGTGAAAAGAGCGTAAATATATATATATATTTATGAATAATTAAAGTGCTAAAGATAACTAATCTAAGTGATTACTTATATTGTAATCACAGGACTCATGGGACAAAAAAAATCAAAATCAAAATCAAAATTTATCAAATTCAGCTAAATCGAAAATAGTGATAACCCACCAACACAGACTTCTTTTTTTTATGTTTAAAAATTTAATCTTTAAAATGTTACTGTAATCTCGAAATATAAACGGGATTCCCTGAAAAAATCTTATGATAAAGAATTTTAGCCTTAGTTTTAATTTAATTCGCTAAAGCCTTTTTTAAAAAAATATAAAAAAATCCGTTATATGCATATTGAAATCATCATATACTCGTTTATTTTTGTGTTTTGAGTTAATCCATGTATTATAATTTCATTATCCCAAGAATAACTATAAATTATATAATAAACTGTTCCAATATTGATTTAGCTTTTTTCAAAAATCATGAGAATTTTCTTTAAAATCAGACGAAGTCTTGAGACAACGATACTATGCGGATCACGAGCTCATCCAACAGATTCCCCAATTTTAATGTATTATAAGTTTTCTGAGACTCTATTAATCTTATGATACGAATTAGCTCTAAGTTGAAACTCCTTGTTTCTGCTTGCCTATTTTTAAATTGTTAAGTCTAGATCATATGCTTTATACTATGCCTCATTCGTGTTATCTTCATTATGATACGCACATTTCCCATAGCCAGAATCTGAATTATATATTTATATTAGTTATTTCGCGACTTTTAAATTTAAACCACTAATCTCTATGTTTACTGACTTACAGTAAAATGTGAATAAATGAATTTAAAAAAAAAAAAATGTTATAAGCTTGACAGCTTGTTTTAAATACATATATTAATAAAGTTTTTTCTAAACTAATGCTAATGAATAGTAAATATTCGTGACTTGTTTAAATATTTAAATTAATAAAAGTTTTTATAATTACCACCTAAATCAACGCTAACAAAATAAAATTAGCTTTAAAAAAAAACTTAATAGTAGTGCGCATAGTTTTCGAAGACCCCTTATACTTAATTAAAGGGATGCAAATAGATAACGAAATGTATAGTGAGTCGAGAGTGAAGCGGAAATACAGAAATATCGATCGAACGATTCACGTGATCGATCAAAGCTGTGGTGAAAATCGAAGTGTTGGGCGGCATTAGTAAGATCGGGTACACCAAGTACCGTGATCATCGATGCCCGACGATATATTAATGGAAATTAAAAAGTTTGTTAAATTAATAACAATGAAAGGGATAGTTTAAGTGTTGCACAAACGTATGTAATTGTTGGATCATATAAAGTGGGTGCGGGTATTATGGCGAAGCTAACATGTACTACTAATAAAAGTTTACCAAAAATTTTTATTTTTGATAATTTTTTTAAAATTTACACAAGTTAAACCTTGCTTAATAATTCTATAAAAGATAAAATCGCATTTTGACTAAATTATGTAATGTTACTTAGATGGCTTCAGTTTTAAATTTTGGGAGGGTATTATGGCGAATGATATGCAGATTGACGATCATCAGATATATTAGATATCTATTTTAGAAAAGCTTTTATTTGATTACCGTTATTACAGTATATTCGTTATGCCACTATTATCGGGGGTTTTTTTTATCTGAGTTTTTCTTTTTCTTTCTTCTTTTTGATGCTCTGCTTCAGCTTTTTTCTTTTCTTTTTCAGTCTTTTTTTTTTCTCTTTCAGCTTTTCTTTTTTCTTTTTCTAATTCACATGCTGCCTGCTTCTGGGCAGCGGCTTCTTTTTTTCTTTTTACATTTTCAGCTTTCATTCTAGCTAGCTCTTCTGCCTCTTTCAACTCCCGCAAAAAATCCTCATTGGTAAGAAGTTTAGCAAATGGAAATGTTTTTCTTTTTTTTGTGGTTCGGGATTGAGAATCGGTATCATTAGATTCTTGTTCAGTAGTTTGTGAGGCAAGATAGGAAGCAGGGTACTTAAGAGCCATTTTTAATGGGCAGGTATCAGGTTTTTTAAAAGTCTCCAGTTCTTCACTTATTAACTCATACTTTTGTTTTAATAATTCATTTTCTTTTTTCAAATTCTCAACATCTTTTTTAAAAGACGTAAAATCAGCCTTTAACAATTCTGTTTTATGTCGAGTGGTATACTTTGGTTGAAGAGAGGAAGACGTAGATAAAGAATTTTGTTGATTAGAATGAGTTGAAAATAAGAAACTTGGTTGAGAAGAATGAGGTAAAGGTAAAAGATCAGCTCATTCTGTTGTTAGTGAAGGGGCAAGACAATCAGGATTTATTGCGTCAGGATTAAGTGGCCAAATTTCTGTAGCTCTATAGGAATTTTTAATTGCTTCTGGAGTATAGGTTGTTACAAATGCTGGTCCAAGGATTTTTGCAAATGTATGCTTGGTTGCCACTTCACCTTTACTATTATAAAGCTGGTCACAACTCTTACTATATTCACTTTTAAGTTTGGCAAAGGGGAGTTCAGAGGGTTGAAGTATGTGAGTCATATGAGGGGGAAGTTTATATAATAAAATTTTATTCTCATTACAATATTTTATGCTTGTGTAGTTAATATGGCCTTTATGCCTATCAAGCATAAACAAAAATGGGCGAGAAGAAGGAATCGAACTGACAAAATGTTCAATATACATTTGGAAGAGTTCTTCTCGCATGTACCCAGAATCAGTAAAACCCATAACAGAACCATGTGGGGCACCAGATAATAAGTCTGGGATTGCACAAATACCTTTATAAATAAATAGTAGAGGAATAAAATTACCAGCAACTAAGATAGTTGGTGCGATAGAAATATGATCATATGTATTTTCTTGTGAGATTTTATGAACTTGACGAGCTCCTTAAAATAATAAAATTAATATTGGTTATATAAATAAATTAATAGCATATTTAATTTTTTAATTACTAACCTTTTTTCACAAGAACTTTTTGGATTTTGGAAGCGATAACAAAGCCAGTTTTATCCATATTCCAGATGCGGTCTGGAGTAAATGAATATTCTTCAATTATCTTCTCTAATTTATCAAAATGATCTTTTATTATTATTGGATTTGCTCTCTGGGCACATGTCTCTGTTAAAGCTTGAGACATTCAAAAAGATAGGTTTGGATAATCCTTCATGAAATGATTCCACCAAGCTCTTCCAGGCCCTTTAACTGAAAATGGATTGGAACAATTATCATTGCACACTATCTTCATTACGCAATGATTCACATCTAATTTTGTCAAACCAAATCCTAACTTCTGCATATTTTTGCAGTAACCTACTAATTGTTCTTCTTCATGTTTACTTAGAACTGTCCGAGGGCCAGAATGTTTGGGTAAACCTTTTTCAACAGTGCGCCTAAGTGTTGTCTCTGAAAGTCCAAATCTCGAGGCGGTTGAATTTACACTAGGATTCATGGAGCCTGCAAGTTCTTTAAGTGCAGCTTCAATTGCGATATAATGATCTTTATGACTAAGTATTATTGTTTTTCTATTAGATATTTTTTTAGATACGATTTTCATTTTTTTTACTTTGGCTTTTAAGCTTAATTTTTTAGCACATTTGGATTTAGTTTTTTTAATGGGTTTCATTTTTTGTTTTAATAGTAGTGGATTTAATTTTTAATAAAAAATAATTATAGTTTTATTGATACTTTGAGATCAGAACTGTCAAATTTTAGATTTTTAAAGTAGTTAAATAGCATCCTTTTATTACAAGATAATAAAAAAACTATAATTTATTTTTATTGGATACGAATGACAAATAAAAGTGTTAATTATAATTGCTAGAAAAATTTTACTTTATAAAATGATCACAATTGTGATTGCAATTGTGATCACTAAGGCTGACTGATTTATTATAAATAAGATAAATTGATCAGCTCTAGAAATTGCAATCAATCATATTTTTGAATTAGATCGTGGATGTAAATTTAGAATCGTGCGGCTTTTCTAGTGAAATTTAGTTAGCTTTTATAAGCTAATGTTTAGCTTTATGCATGTGCTTTTGTTTTAATTGCCTTTTAGAATTTAGCAATCTATAAAATTAATTACCGTTGCCTTTTAAATCAAGTTGTTAACCATTTTTGATATATTAATAGTTGAGCCTGCATCAAACGCATAAATCGCATATTTTCAACGATTATATCAGGGAAAAGAAAAGCAAGCACTATCAAATTTACGATCATAATCACTATTGTTTGTAAATTTGATAATCTTCATGCTTCTTGTCACCCTGATAAGTCATTCTCAACAAAAAAAAATTCAAACAAATGTATACTAAAGTTCAGACTTATACAATTTCGGGATATCAACATAGACTTACTGTATATCAAAATAATTAGCAATCGATTATTTAATAAAGGCAAAAATATTTATTTAATTTTATTATTATTCATTCTTTATCAATTACAGTACAATAATCTTTAAAAGTATTAAAAAATCGTATTATTTAAATTTTTTTTTTAAAAAAAAATTGATTTGTCGCTGCCTTTACCCAATAAACAAAATGTCACTACACAGGCGATATAAAAAAAAAAGAGACAACCCATTAAATTACCATATATCATTAAATGCAAAGAGAACACAAGAAAGGTAGTGTATCATCAACCGATCTATAAACCTATTATAAATAAAGATTTAATGGTTGAAAAAAAAGAAACTCTGGAAGTAGTCAGTTGTGAACAGGAAAGAAAGAAATCTCATGAAATTAATCAGCAGTCTTCATGTGATATAATCGTGATTGACTCACCTTATGAAGAAATTAATAAGAATTCTTCGCATGATGTAATCATGATCGACTCACCTCATGAAGAAATTAATAAGAATTCTTCGCACGATGTAATCATGATCAACTCACCTCATAAAGAAATTAATAAGAATTCTTTGCACAATATAATTGTAATTAACGAAGAAATTAATAAGAATTCTTCACATAATTGGATCATGATCAACTCACCTCATGAAGAAATTAATAAGAATTCTTCACATGATTGGATTATAATCAACTAACCTTCATTATATTCATTTGTGTCTGTATTTTGAACATAACATAATTTACTTGTTAGTTGTTGCATCTCAAGAATTCTTTAAATGAAATTTGAACTTCTGATTAATAATTCGTATTGATTAAATCCACAATTCCCATTTATTTGAAATGTAAATTGATATAATTTTTTCTAGTAATAGTAATGATACTTGACAAATTATTAAAGTTTCATACCCAAGTCCCAAATATGTTCTTAGAGTTCAGTCAGACCTCCATAAAAAATGCACGTTCTATGTAAATTCTCTCTAATATAAATAATGCACACCCTCTTTAAATTTACATTTCAATTTTTTTTTTTTACTGTGGTTCCAAGAGGGTGCATTTTGAAGGTCTGACTGCTGTATTAAATTTAAATTACCGTTCTTAAGTAAGATTGGTTTAGGTAAGTTAATAGTTCGTGCCAACATAGCATAAAGAAAAAACAAGTTATTTAGGTACAATAAAGCTGAGATTTATGGAAAAGGTTATGGTAAATAAATAGTGTTTGCGAAGAAAAAAAGAGAATAGGTATACTGATTTGTAACGGTAACGATACGTAGTGTCACGGTTTTAAAATTAAACCGTAGCTTCTATGTAACTTGGTAGTACTAAAAGTCCAAATGACCTAAGCCCCAAGAATATTGTGAGGCTCTTAGGTGGCGGATAAAGGCTTAAAGATATAGATCAATCCCGGTAATTAATTACTCCTATCATCGGATAAACATTAGATAGAGAGTAAGCCTTGTAGTAAATATTGAGAGCAAATTGGTGTCCATTGTGAACAATTGTGTGCTTAAGCTCACAATTGTTGCGCGCCTAGTTCACAATTGTTGCTATCAAATGTGGATTGTCACAGCCCGAAGATTGCTAAGAAGATAAACTAGGAATTAAAGATAGCACAGTAGCTCTTAGTAAGATAAAAGGTATTTAAGGCCTGGGTTTCCGCCTTAGTTAAGTTTTCCTCAGACAATGCCTCAAAAGACTATAATCCAGAGAACCCTTTGATGTTTTAGTTATAGTTTATATTCGGATCCCCCCCTTTATGTTGTATTAGAGTTTATGTATTAGTTATTAGTTTAGTTTATTTTATTCTTTTTATTATTGTTTTATTTTCTTTATTATTGTTGTCTCGCATTTCTTATTGTATATAATAAACCCTTCCCAGTAAATAAGTTTGATTGTTAAGTGATAATCCCGACTCAGTATAAGTGTTTTGTGACATCATCCCACGTGTATAAGTGTTATAAATCCTGAACCAAGTTAACCATCGGAGTTAAATTGGATTAACATCCACAATTGCTCTTCCAACCGATGGTAACAGTAGTATAAATGTGATTATCGCTATCATAATACGGTGCACGCAGTAATTTATATCAATTTCTTAAAGTAATAATCATTTTACACAAAGTAGGATTTTTACTAAGCAAATCGTATTTCATCCACTAAGCAAAGTTATCGGGAATGCTGTTTTTCATATATCTTCAAAGTTTGGAATGATTTGTTGACTTTTCACTAATCGGCTTTCACAATATATGTTTTGGCGCAGTAGGTAAATTTTCTGCATCAAGCCGTATAACGTGAAAGTCGATTAATGAAAAGTCAATGAAATCGTTCCAAACTTTGAAGATGAATGAAACACAGAATTTCCGATAACTTTACTTAGTAGATGAAATATGATTTACTTAGTAAAAAAATCCTGTTTCCTTGTTATATGTTCAATTCGCCACAATACCCCATTCGCCATAATACCCGCACCCACCTTAAATAGCGAATGTAAATAAAGAAATTAGTATCTTTGACTGGTAATAAAGAAAAGGCTTTTTATTAAGTAAATACTTACAGTGTGTTTGCGAGTGAAGGTGTGTGTGTGTTGTGCCAAGCGAGACCTAAAGTAAAGATAAAGCCGCCTGGGCAAGGTTACAGTCACTTCGGTGATTGTATAACTCTTTGATAAGTAGTATTTATGAATAACTTAACTATTAACTCAAATAAATGAAATTAACTAGTAAATTTCACGAATGACGTTGATTTTCGAAGGTCTAATTTGAAATATAAACCCTACTAAAATCCACCTATACTTTTTTATTAATAAATTTAACCCTAAAATCCAATATAATCATATAATTACATATTAATACCCTGATACGCAAATGTACTTTACAGTAGATCCGTTGACCCGGCAGACCAAAGTTTGAAATTTAACATTATGCGTGAAATGCTAGCACACATTTCAGACATGCTTAAACTATAACTTCATGTTGGTGCTCATATGTTAGAATTAAGGGTGTCACAGAGTTTTAAAGTATATCGTGAACTATTAACTTTCTCTTTGATGTTCGCTTGGCTATTCGCATGACACCCACCTCGATTTTGATTGGCTAACGGCCGAGGATCTTCAAAATTTTGGCCCGCATTACATAATTGTTTCTAATTTCCGGCCGGAATTACCTTTTTAATTTTTTCATTACAAAAATAGAAATTTTTAAAAAATAATCCCGCATTGTGGTAAAATTGGCCCAGGAACAATTTTCACTTAGTGGGCTGCTGCGATTTCATTAGTAAAATTACGAGTAATTCCGGCCTAATTTTTTTATCGTCGCTCTTAGCCAATCAAAATCGTGGATCCGCCGCGCATTTTTTGTGCGGCACCTAGGTTCAATATGGAAATTTATTTATGCGCCATAAAGCATGAAAAAATAAGTAAAATACGATAAAATGAGTGTTTATAACTAATTCAAAAATGAAGGTGAAAATTTTATATTTAAATTACTAATTTTCCCCATGAACTTAAAGTTATATTCGAAATTTTCTGCTACTCTTTTTTTTTTTGGTCTTGTATCACTCTGTATAAATATTATATTCCAGTATCACGCATTTAATATCTGATATTTATGTAAATTGTCATTGTAAAATGAGGAAATTTTTTATAAGGTACGTACGTACGTACGTACATACGTAGCTGATAATTACCGAATAAACGCTAACCATATTGGAACTCTACTTTACATGCTAAAGTTTTTTGAAATAATAGTAACTGCATTTAGATATGATTTATTATCAAAAAACTTAATTAGGGAATAAAACGTAAATTGTTATGTCGTGAAATCATTCGATTTCTACATCCAATCACTACGTTCCTGGTAAACAATGTGATACGTATCATTTACAAGTATTCCAAACATGCGTACGTACGTATAAATATACTAGTAATCAGTTTTTTTTTTTTTTTTGACAAAAAAGAGGTTAATAAGAGTTGAAAAAAAAAACTTTTATTAAAGAGAAGATATTCATAAAAATGTCGCTTCTATCAGTTTTAAGCGCTTGTTTGACAGATTGGCCTTCCCTTATACTAGTATTATTGATAATTTATATATCAAACTTCTACTATAAATATTTTACACGTCCTAATCCATTACCAGGTCCCATGCCAATTCCTATACTCGGGACGATTCATATCATTGGAATGAATCCTCTCACGTGGTACAATAAAAATAAGGGGAAAGCCGGTGCAATCTGGGAATTTTATATTGGTTCCGAACGACACATAGTCGTCAATCATGTAAAACATGCTGAGAAACTTTGTAAACCAAATAAAAGTCTCTTTAAAAAACTTCCCTTTACTACATTTGAAAGAACAGGACTTCATAATGGTGTAATTTTTTGTACTGATTATGATGCATGGCATAGAAGGAGAAAATTAATAATCCGTGCATTAATGGCAACGAAATTCTTACGAGGTATCGTCCTTTGTGTTCAAAACCAATTTAAAGCTTCTGAAGAAAGATGGAGTTCGAAAATAAAAGATGGAATTGAATTTGATTTTAGGGAATGGATAAGATTTTTTGCAACTGATCTTCATACTCTTCAAACCACAAAACAACATTCTTATTGTGCAGCTTTATTTGACACAAATAAGAAATTAGTTCAAACTGAAGAAATCAAAAAATCTTTAAAGTTTACTAACGGCATACATAAACATTTTCTTTCACTTGGATTTTTTGTTTTAGTCCCTCAATTTGTAATGGATTATGTACCAGGTTTTAGCCATTATAGAGAGAGCTGTGAACGCAATATTAGTTATTTGAATGATGTTGTGAATAATATCGCTATTAAAAGAAAGAAAGAACTTGAGAATTAGACGCAGATTTATTAGATCATCTATTGATTGCTCATACCCTAAAAGATCCCGATTCTGAAAATGATGATAATGTGACTCCAATAACTGCTAAAGAAGTTACTGTTATTACGTGGGACGTTCTTCTAGCTAGCACCGATACGGTAAATGCTTACAACAATCATTTTTTATATATAAAGTGTATATATTATATACGTGTATATAATAGATATACTGTTATTGACATATATATTAACATATAGATCATATTTGTTCGTATTTTTATTTCCATATTTAACAGACCGGTAATTCACTCAGTTTTTTAATATATTACATTGCGAAAAATCCAAATGTTCTTGCCAAGATTCGCAAAGAGATCAATGAAGTCTTTGGTTCTGATCCAAACGTTGAATTCACTCTTGAAAAACTCGATAATTGTCATTACATTGAAGCTACGGTTAAAGAAACTTTGCGCATTACTACGTTAGTTCCATATACTATGAAAGTTTCTGATGGTGTTCTAAATATTGCTGGATATAATTGGCCAAGTGGAACTACATTTTGGATAGATCATCAAACTCTTTGTAATGATCCTGATTATTGGGAAGATAATGAAACTTTTAATCCTGATAGATTTTTAAGTAAACATCATGGTGGCTCGTCTGAACTTTCGGAATTTCAAAAGATTTCTTATACTCCATTCGGTTGTGGTCTTAGATCTTGTGCTGGAAAATTAGCGGCTATGAATGTATTGAAATCTTTAGTTGTTCTATTTTATAGAAAGTATAACATAGAATTAAAGGATGAAAAGATAAAATATTATTATAATTTGTTAACTCAGGTTTATGATATGAAAGTTAAGATTAGCTTAAGAGATGATTCTTTATAAATTTTATAAAAATTTTGTTGTAAAGTATTATTGCATAAATTTAGTAATTTTATTAATAATTAAGCATTAATTTAATTAACTTATAAATTTTATTGTTATATAAATTTAGCAAGTATGATTGTTCTTTTATTATAAAACACGCCTATAGTGGTTTTGTACCTTTTATATGATTTTTTAAAAAATTTTCTAAGTTTTTCTAAGTTTTTGGCACAAATTTATCATGTTGTGTTAGGTTTAGGGAAATATTGAGCAAGCCTATTTGAGCCAGCTTATTTGAGAACACTAGTTTTATATAACATAATGCAGATTAGATATAAGATCCTAATTTCAGTTATCATAAGGTTTTGGTGGTTCTGAATATTTTCATTTAGAACCCCAACTCTAATTACTAAGTATGTTTTTGAGCTATCTCTTAAATTGTAATACAGGCAAATTTGCCTGTGAAAATTTTTTAATTTTTAAATTTTTTAATAAAATTTTAAATACTAATTTTAGCTATATATTTACTAAGTAAAAATATATTTTAAAATCTATTTTATTAACTTTATTAAAAATTTTTTTAAAAATATAAAAAATCTTTTAAATTATAAAAGTTTAAAAATTTTTTTTCAAATTTTTTATTATAAAATTTTTTCTTTAAACTTTCTAAATTTTATATGTTTTTGTCTGTAAAAAAATTTTTACTTCTAATACAAGTCTTAATTTTTACAAGTTAATCACTAAAAGTCAAAAAATAAAAGTTGTAATCTTTAATCTAAACTTTAATATTGTATTAAGAATTATATTTTTAAAATCAATATTTAAAGAGTTCATCAAAAAATAGTAAAAACTTTTTTGACTAAAAAAATATTCTATTTTTAGCTTATAAGCAACTTAAAATTTTTTTCTTATAATATAAATACTATAAAAAAATAATTCTTATTTTCAAATATTATTATATGAAATTTTATTTAAAAATTTTAAATATTAGAAAAAATAAATTATACCTAAATTTATGCTATTTTTAAGCTAAAATTGTTATACAAACTTTACATTTTAAGAGATAGTACTCTTGATGAATTTTACCTCTAGTGAGCATTAAAACTCTTCAAATTAAAAGTTAATTTTGGCCAAAAATTATATAACAATTATATAATACAGGTTAAAATTTTGTATAATAGCTGTTAGCCAATCAAATCAGAAATCTGCTATGGCAAAATTGTATAGTAGCTTAGAGTTTATAATGATTATAACTCAGTATAATTTTTTGAAAGATTTATTTATAATTTATCAACATGTCAAGAGTAATTAGTATATAGATTCATAATAAACTTTGATTTTAAAATTTAGTTTAAAAACTTTATAGCTTTAATATAAAAATATATGAGTTAGATTATTATATAAAGCATAATTATAAAATCTAAGAACTTAAAAGTTTTGTTACTTTTTTCTATTAAGTATAATTACTTAAATTATAAAAATATTATTTATATACATACTTATTATTAAGAATATTAGTATCTAGTTTATACAGAGGTGTGGTGACTTAGTGTAGTAGTCTAGTCGTCACCCTCTTCAAGTGGCAGGTCTAGAGTTCAAATCCCACTGGCGACGATTTTCAAAAAATAGGCCTGTGTATGGTTGACGGCTTTCTATCGTTTGGATCTAGATTAATCTGTAACCTTGGTTACACCATCTAATAATAGAAGCTTTAGCACAATAAATCCAGAAGACTGGAATAACTGAAAACCTGTTTGGCAAGTTCTGTGTTTGGAGGTAGTAGTGATCTATGACAGTACTACAAAAGGGCTGAATTTGAACTGGGGTCTGAGATCAGAGAACCGAGTGGCCAGGTCCTAATGGCAGAGGACATACTAACCAAACTGCCAGGTTGTCACACTGGAGAAAAAGAAAATACGCTCCAAAAGTATGGACCAAGAGGAGGGTGTTCTTCAGGCACCTAAAGCCTGGGCAGACTGACCATTCTGGGTTGCTAGCTGGAAGTAAGGGAGGAACTGATAAAGAATCTGAGTAAGAAGATGGTCTAAATGCAGGGCACTGGGGTTGCTAGGAACCAAAACAAGGGCAAAGAATATATAATGGGTGTCTAATTAGGAAGGTTGGTGCTTGAGAAATGTCTGTAGAACGGCAGCACCCCAAAAGGTAGT
The DNA here is from genome assembly GCA_910591965.1 of Dentiscutata erythropus. NCBI lineage: Eukaryota > Fungi > Glomeromycota > Glomeromycetes > Diversisporales > Gigasporaceae > Dentiscutata > Dentiscutata erythropus. Next base: position 12,910 of record CAJVPY010003622.1, read on the forward strand.
GTGAGATACGAATATGAAATAGCAGGTCAATATGCACTAATTAGGAAAAAGTTATAGGAACAAGTATGTGAATACATGTGTAGGACATGTACTGCTATGTTAGATTTACCTCAAGGATAGTTAAGTGTCCTAAGGTAGGGTGCGAAATCTAGATAGGGTAATACCAAAATCTATCTGAGTTTATAGTGAAAAAACCCATCGGGTTAGAGGGTGGATAGAGGTAGTTAGAACTAGATAGTTTAAATGGGTACCCTCCTAGTTGAAGTGCAGGTATAGCAGATAGTGTAGAACTTTCAGGCGGACTGCTTAAATAGGCACTCAAAAGGTGCACGTGTTGCTTAATGTACCATCATTGTAATTATATTATAAAACTCTGTCTATACTCTAATAAAAAGTCCCCAGACCAAAGAGGTCACCTTAATACCAAAAAAAAAAAAGTATCTAGTTTATACAAAATATGTTTAATAGTGTTATATAGTTTTTAAACCTACTATATACTATTTTAACTTTACTATTAGTCTTTACTTGCTTGGCTTTAGTATATAATAACTAAAGTATTGTACAAATACTCTACTAATAATGTATCTATACAAATAACAGTTTATTTACTAAGAATCAAAGCTTACTTACAAAGAATCTAAGCTAGATATTTCCTCTATTTAGATTGATGCCTTATTTATTAATGTTAATCACTAATAATTACTACATTGTCTATACTACATTGTTGATACAATTACTATTTTAGAATTTTAATTAAATTATAATCTTTTGATATATCATGTATTAATAACATAGATTATAACATTTGATCAATATCAATTAATAGTTATATGGGTACTAGTAGGGTGAAAAAGGGAGTTCTGGGACACTTTTTTGGTACCCTGGGTACTAAAGTATTCATTTTGCTTTTTA
>CAJVPY010003623.1:0-13819 GCA_910591965.1 Dentiscutata erythropus
CAAGTAGATTAGAAAGAGGAGGGTTAGTAGGTTTGCCTAATATAGTGTTTGTAGTTGGAGATGTATTGTCATTGTCTAAGTCTTCAGGAGAATGCTTTTTGGAAGGTTTGAATTTGGGTGTAGGGGTGTTTATAAAAATAGATGGAATAGTAACTTTTTTGGATATTGTAAAGAATGTGCTTGAAGAGAGGGGTCTTAGCAGGATTTGATGAGTTGGGAGCTAAGACTTTTTGAGTTCCTTCTATAGAGTCGCTCACTATATGCCTGGCTTTCACAGCTGTGCAAGAGACCAGAGTCTGCTCTGTACGTTGAGTCTGACCGTCATTAATTGGTTCTTCTACGTTAAGTAACTTTTAAATGGAAATATATATATATATATTTAATTAACTTACCAAGACTGTAAAATTTCATTAATTGATGATTTAGTTTTGTTATAAATTTACCCTCCAATGTTAAATCGTAAATGGGATGGTAACTTCTATCCTCGAGATATTGTTCATTTTGTCAGGATGAATGATTTTATCTGGGATACGATAGATCTGCCAAAGGCTGTATTAAAAGAAATTCCAGATCAAATTATAGAATATACTATTAAAATTTTAATTTTAATTTGTGCATTAGGATTTTGTGTGTCAGGATTCCTTTTCTACCGAATTTAATTCTGTTGTGCTGCTGCATTTAAAAAATACTTTTTTGTATAAGAAAATTAATTGACCTAAAATTGTTTCACTTTTTTTTAATTATAATTTGAATGAATAATTATTTCAATAATTGGAGATTAGAATATTGGAAATTTAATTATCTATTTATTATGATCACTAAATAATTTTATTTGTATTTAAATTACTATTATTTTGTTTTAAAAAAAATAAGAAAATGCGAAAAAATATTAAGTTAAAGTTTAATATTTTTTTTTATATTTGTCCAGAAAATCATCTACTTTACATACATCTTAACTAAACACTGCATAATAAAATGCTTTTTTTTCTTCATTTATTATATTGTCAATTATACGTATAAAATTAGAATCTCAACAAGTCATTTCATCACGAAAGAATTTTATTAGTAATAGATTGTCCTTTACAACTTTATCATCATCATCCTTTTCAGTTATCCAAATCGGGTAAGTGCAGAACTCAATTGGAAATGCACCGGAACATTCCCAATCAATGATTCCTGAAATTTTATCATTCTTGACTGGAATGTTTGATGAATGAAAGTCTCCATGTATTAATACAAACGTGTCATTTCCATCACCCTGAAAATATTTTGGTACCAATTTGCATAGTTCTTCATATTTTAAAATCAAACACTTCTGCGTATCTTTTGATTTATAGTGACGAATCAAATTTCGAATAATGTCTAAAATATATTCTTGTGTTGTGTTGAAAGAACCCCGTTCCATGGTGGGTAATATTACTTGTTCTCCATTTAAAAAGTTGATTTCAATCACCTGACCAATTTTAAACCCATTATTTTCATCAAAAAAAATACTACTAATTTTTGAAAATGTGAGTTTTTTAAGTCCCAATTGAATGTCAATAATTTTTAAAAGAAACATTTTTTTTTTTCAATGCTAAGGTCGCTCCAGATGTCACAAAGACAAATGCTAGGTAAATATTTCATTAACATATATTCTGCTCCTACTGAATTATTGACAGAGCTATTCCAATAATAAACTTTGGGAATAGGGATGTTCGTATTTAAATGAATATATTTCATAACTGCTACTTCACTTTCTGTTTTCCATTGTGTATATACAGAGAATGCTACTCTTCCAATATATTCTTTACTATCTTCTATCTTTAAGATGTATACTTTATGAAAACCACCTTCACTAAATTCTTGTATAGAGGTATATTGTACCTGAAATACGTCTGATGTGGACTTTTGTAAAGCTTCCAAATTAATATTTAGTTCAATAGAATTTTCTGAATCGCTTTCTTGAATTTGAAGGCTGGGAGAATTATTGAACATCATACTATTTATTTGATCTATAAACTTAGTTTTTCAAAACTATTTTAAATAGAGTTACAATTTATATTAATAATTAGTTTGCGGATCACATAGATTTAATTCAATCAAATCTCTAATTTAATTATTGTATTGTTTTTAAAAAAATTTTAAATTGATTTATTGGCAATTTTTTTAATAAGTTAATTTAGCAATTGCTCAATTGGATAAAAAAGTCTATGGAATTTTTTTAAAATTAAAAAATGTGATAAATAAATATATAACTATTTTGTAATTCTTCAACTAAATATTTACTTCCTTTTAATTCATTATTTATTGTCTTTTCTGTTGGGCATTAGGTATAATACTGGCCAATTTAGTCTAGGTCAATTAACATTTTGATAGGAATTGGAGTTAAATTTGATAAGCATAAAGCGTTTATTGTTACGTGTGCATTTACTAAAGTAAGTAATTTTTTTTTTTAACTTTAGGTTAAAATAATCTTTAAATTAAACTAAATACTTTCATATATTTCTATATTTATTTTTTAAAAAAAGCTTAAACTGTTTAAAAAATCTTAAAATATGATCAGATATTCCGATATCAAATGATATCAGTGAAGCATACATGATTTTTAAATGAGAATATTCTCCTATTAGTAATTTAGAAATAAAGTATTATTAAAGAATCAGCCGATCTTGGATGTGTTTTATGCTAAAAATTTACTTGAATTTTTATTTAATCCAAATTCTGTTGATTATATATATAGCTTTTATTTTTACATTGTGCTATCAATTAAGCTTTTTTTAAATTTAAATTGTTTTACATTTTTATTGAGTTTCAACTTTGAAAAGAGATCTCGAGAAGCTATCAATACAAAATCATGATTTATGAAAGAATTATCATTATCTATAAATTATTTCAATTTTTCAATACTTTATATAAGCTTATAATATTTCATCCCTTATCATCAGCATTGTAACAAATGCCTAACACTTCTAAATTAAATCTTGCATCACCAGCGTTAAAAGAGATCTTTGAAATTTTAGCAAATGATACTAAAACACTTCATTCTTGCATACAAGTAAATTATGAATGATTTTGTAAAGCATCTTCTTTATTATGGTATGATCCTTTTTCAAATAAAACAAAAGCATACCTTGCTATCAGAACTTATATACAAGAAATGTCTTTTCAAGAAAACCAAATCATCAAAAAATATTTTAACATTTCAAGATTCGAATTTAAATCATTGTTACCATATTCTTCATTCTTGCAATTAATTAATATAAATAACTTCATGGATGCTGTGATCAATTTTTGGCAAAATTTTCGTAAAAATAAGTCTAAAGATTGTATGATCACGATGATTTCTAAACTTATTATTCAATTAATGCTAAATAAATCTACTAAAATTCAACAATTTAAATTTGCAGATTTATACTTTTTGTTTATCTAGAGCTAGGCAATTCTCTTGTAAAATTAGTTGAAATCCAGAATGGATTAAAACACTTTTCACTTACAAACACTTATAATAATAATACATGTTTTTTAAATTCTCTACAATATCAATCACACTCTCTTTCAGATTTAGAATTTAATTCTGTTAAATTTATGCAATTTTCTTTAATTAGCTTTATAAAAAAGTAGCAATCACTTTCAAAATTAGCTATTTTCAATTGTTTATTTGAAAACGAAGATGAAGATTAATATAATTTAATAGACCAAATTTCCATTAAACAACTTGTAATTTATAACTCTTCAGTGCGTGTTATCAAACTTATTTTACTTTTTAATTCAAGTTTAGAAACAATTAAAATTACAGATTCATTATGTAGAGATAAAATCGAAAACATTTTTGAAATAGCTTTTGAATGTTGCCCAAATATTGTAGATTTTCAATTGGATTAATTAAATGTAATCTAGATTATTTAAATATATCTTGGGCTCCAAGCTTGCAATATTTGATATTGTATCGAAATCAATTTGTTGTTAATTTAAAAAATTTGAAATTAGGAGATTATCTAGAGAAACTAGCAAAATCATTACCCATATATACGAAAGTGATTAAAATATAAATGGTTTTTCAAGGTTATAAGGATGAAGTAAATTTAGATGATTTATGTAGATTCTTTAGTAATATTAATTACAGAAGATTATTTGTTCTTTTAGAAATTGATGTTTCTTATAATGCGCAAGTGGTTTCTAAGAGTATTCAATTTGATGAATTTGGAAAACCAGAAGAAATTGAAAGCAAAAATATTAAAGTTTACAATACAGTCTACCCTCGTTTATATCAACCCATTTGAATTGGTTTAAATTTATATTGATAATGATATTAGCAAGAGACTATATTAAAGTTGATATATGAGGGAATTTTAATATATAAAAATTTGTAAAAGTTCATCTTATTGCTTGGGCAAGGTTAATACTAATGAGTGTAGATGTATATAATTTACAGAGGAGATACAATTTGAAGTTTAAAAATCTTATATAAAACGATTATAAAAACTATCAATTGTATCTTCTCTGTAAATTACATATTAACTAGATTAAAAAATTTGCATAATTACTCAGCAGAACCGTATTTTAAACTATTTTTTTTATTAATTTTAAAAATTATTAATTTTCGTCAGCTCAATCAATTTGATTTTTACAGATATTTGATCTAATCTACATAGTACATTGGGGTGTCAATCATCAGTTCTAATTACACAGGTCATATAGTGTTGATCACTAAGATTTTTACAATAATTTAATAGTAAAAACATAGAAAGTTCAAGTTGCAATAACTCTTGAACCACCAAACCCACACAAATAAAATTATATTTTCGGGTTTGTCATAATGTGCTTTTTAATGTGACAATGCTCTTTTTATTGTCTGGAGTGTAGCGAGGGGAATAATGTAATATAAAAATCCTCGTTTTTGATTTATTATTAATAAAAATATCACGCTCGAGACAATAAAAATAAAAAAAAGGGCGTCGCACTCATTTAACCTATCGTTACATACCCCTTAAAAACAATACGTACGTACGTATCATACGATAAAGCAGATCAAATGTTCACAGACAAGCCAAAATTAGGTTGCTTAGTACAGTACATCAATACCAATTTAAGTTATCAATACGAGGAATAGGCATCTATAACGAAAAAAGTTATAAAAATAATTACTTAAATAAAATCACAATAAAAAAACAATGTTTGCATTTTTTTACCATAAAGATAATTGATTATGTTTGCGGAAGAGGAAGACTCCTTAATGTTTACATGATTTATTTTAACTGTTTTTAGTTCATACTTTATCCGAAAAAGAAATAGTCACATCACTAGTTTAGATTATCCTATTGCCGAAATATTTGCACGATGAGTAGCTGACTATTCTTTAGCCAACTATTATGTATTTAGTAAGCATTCTTTGATACGGTTGTTTTTCTATTTCTCAAACTATTCATTCACACTTATCTACTATTAATTAGATCTGAGAACGTAAAAAATGAAGAAAACGTCGTTCCAAATTTAGTCCAAAATTGTTAAACCTAATTATCTTAAAAAGATATATTGATTTATGTATAATGTTTGTTTAGAGACTTTGTATATTGTTATTGAAAATTTAATTGATCTTTAAATTTAAAAATGAAGTCAATTACTAAGAATGAAAAGTTAGTTTTAAAACATGAGAGTATTCAATATTCTGATCAGGAATTTAGTTTTTGTAAAATTAATTAATAGAATTCTGATAAGTTGTCAATAAAATTTTGCTTGGTATTAAAAAATGATTAGAGTTCTGGATAATTAACAAATATGATATCTGATCAAATGAATAATCAGATACGGATAAGCATATATCCAAGTTGGAACTCTCTTCAATAGATTCACTGAAGGTGGCATATTATAACCAAACCAATAATGACTCAAGTTTTCTTATTTAAATAAATTTAAAAGTAACTTTTTAAAATTAACTCATATTTCTGAAGCGTTGAAAAAAATATGTTTAATAAAATAAATTGTGAATCATTTCTAATATCAATTCAAAATCAGCATGCGCCTCACTTATGAGCACTATAAATTCCGTGAATGTGCAATATTTACGGAAATGGAATATAAAGGTGAGTTAGTCATAGCAGAAAATGTCGCGGTAACATGATCTCTGACCTTTTCCGACCTGTCATGAGATTCGAATTTTAGCCTCACTGAATTATGTACATAAGTACTGAAAAAGTACTTACCAGTTACGTGATTCAGTAAGGCTAAAAATCCAAATCTTAGATTATCTTGATTACCTCATGACAGGTCGGAAAGGATATCACGTTACTGCGACATTTTTCTGCTATGACTAACTCACCTGGAATATAAATCACTTTAAAATTTAAATTATATCTAATGGGACTAAGAAATATGAAATAAGACAAAAAATCTTTTATAACTATATATTTCTAGTAGAAAAATTCAAAGAAGTTAGCTGGTGTTTTTGCAAACTGCCTCTTCCAATGCTTTTCTCCCTTCTGATCCAATATTATTTTCTCGAAGATCCAAAGAAATCAGAGTGGTGTTCTTGCAAAGTGTATCCGCTAATGCTTTTCTCCCTCTGATTTAAGCACATTATAACTAAGATCCAAATCTTTAAGCGCAATGTTAAAGCAAAGTGCAACTGCAAATGCTTTTCCTCCTTCTGGTCTAAGATTATTATAACGAATATTCAAAAAAGCCAATGTGGTGTTTTTTGCATAGTGTATCGGCAAAGTGCAGCTGCTAATGCTTTTCCTCCCTCTGGTTCTAGATTATTATAACTAAGATTTAATGAAGTTAGAGTGGTGTTCTTGCAAAGTGCATCGGCTAATGCTTTTCCTACTTCTGATCCAAGAATATTCTCATGAATATTCAGAGAGATAAGGGTATTATTTTGTCTAAGTGTATCAGCTAATGCTTTTCCTCCCTGTGAATTAAGATTATTATAACTAATATCCAAATCTTTTAGCGTGATGTTAATGCAAAGTGCATCAGCAAATGCTTTTCCCCCTTCTGGTCCAATATTATTATAACGAATATTTAAAGAAGTTAGAGTGGTATTTTTACAAAGTGAACTTGCTAATGCTTTTCCTCCTTCTGGTCCAAAATTATTATAACCAATATTCAGAGAAGTCAACATGGTATTTTTATAAAGTGCATCTGCTAATGCTTTTTTTCCTTCTGATTCAAGATTATTCCAATTAAGATTCAAAGATGTTAGCACGGTGTTTTTGTAGAGTGCATTTGCTAATGATTTCCCTTCTTCTAATTCAAGATTGTTATATTGAAGATTCAAATTCTTTAGAGTATTGTTCTTGCAAAGTGCATCTACCAATGCTTTTCCTCCTCCTGATCTAATATTTTTCAGAGATGACCATCCACGCCAGCTTCAATGTTTAATATTTAAAGAATCAAATTAAACTTTTTATAAAGGTTATTTAAATCTATAGATGTACTATGAAACTACTTAGTAAAGTAGTGTTTAGTATATTAAAGTAAATATTTCAAACATGATTATTTATTATTATTATACAACTTGATATTAAATAAATACATTTATTTAATCTTATTAGTAAATGCCTAAATATAAGCATAAGAGGTTGAGTCAATAGAAACTAAGCAAATATTTTTTAATAAGTTTTTTTTTTAAATTTCAAACAAGAATAACTTAATAAAAACTTAATCAAATTTAATAAAATTTTTTTTTAAATTAATTCTACAAGTTTGTAAAATTATTTAAAAAATTTTAATTAAATTTGATCAAGTTTTTGTTAAGTTATTCTTGTTTAAAGTTATAAAAAATTCTTATTATAAAAAATTTGCTTGATTTCTATTAACTCACCCCTATATACATAATTTTCTACACTAAATACTTTCTTTCAGATAGACAAATAATTGATGTAATACATAAAAAAAAAAATAATTTAAACTTTTTGACATATTCATAATTTAATAATTTTTACTAATCGATCCAATTATATAAAAAACTCACTTAGAATTACTCTGTTATAAGAGTTATGGCTAAATAAACAAGTTGCTTAACAATTCTGGAAATTCATGCAAATGACTAAGATCTAACTGCTCTTTTGAATTTGTTCTAATGAAAATTTCAATAACTCTGTCTAAATCATTATCAAGTTTAAAACCTAGCTCTTTCTCTGTTAACGTGCCAGGACCTAAATCTAGGTTTCTAGCTTGCAAAACTTTGATCCCCTCATTATCAATTGCATTCAGACTAGTTATATCATCATAATGATACATGTCTGACCATTCTGTGTCAGCTACGAATTTTTTGCTAAACTTAAATCAATAAAAAACCAAAGTAATTTACAAATAGTTTTCAAATAGAAAAGTTTACTTACTAGATTGCAACAAACTTATTGCGTACATCTCCTAAAGTTAAACTAATTCCATTCACTCTGATAGCTTTGTTAACAAATTTATGGTTATCAAGCAATTCTACGACACATCTGCCAATATCAGCAAAAGACGTAAGGGTCACTTTTTTATCTCTTTCAGCATAAAAGTTAGAATCTCTGGTAGTTGTGTCAAATCCGAGCCAAGCAACATACTCGTAAACTAATCCAGTGTAAATAGTCAAGTTTAACTTTGCTTAATTCTTCCGTTTCTTCTTTTATTTCTAACTTTCTATTTACCATGATCTCTGTTTTCTTTACAAATTTTCTGGTTTCTAATGCTTTATAAAAGTCTTTCTTATCTTCGAAAACATACCAAAGCGCCTTATCAGTAATTATTTCTTTACTTTTATTAGAAAATATAATTAATTCTCTAGTTAAATTCTTTGTTCAGTAGTTACTTAAAAAGTATTAAAACTTACTCTTCTTTTGCAATAGAAGTATAATCAGCATAAAACTCAGATGGAACAAATCTTTCTATCCTTTTTATTCCTTTTTCATTTTTTTCAAATCTTTCATTAATTTCCAGCACAGCTTTTAGCGGATTTATCTGCGCATTATAGCATGGCTTTCTGCTGCCTATTCCTAAAGCACTAACAACAAAACTCACTCCTGCTAAAGCTTCGACAAGTTTGTCATGTTTGTTATAGTCTACCTGCTCGATGCCTGCACCTTCTTCTTCTAACCTTTTAGCTCTATTTTCTCTTTTCAATTTTTTCTCTTCAAGATATTCACTGTTAGCATGTCGAATTACCTTGATTGCATACTTCTTGTATCCATATTTAAGAAAAGCCTTAGCAATATTAAATCCTATATCGCCAGTAGCTCCAGCAATAACTACAAGCTTCCTTTTATAACTTTCAGTAAAAATGTTTTGCTTACAGAATTCTAATGCATCCTCTTTCCCCTAGAATACAGCTAATTTTAACAAATGACTAGCTTCTTCTTTGTTATTACAAAGTTGGCATAACATTCTTCTTTTCCAATACTTTGTATCAGGATTAGTCTCTTTTTCAAGCATATTCAAATCTTCTAAAATTTTAGCAACACTATTCATGTTATCAAATTTGTTATTTTGTTGTTCATAAACTAACATAGACTCTGTTCTACTTTTGAAGTAGGTATTGCTAAATGTGTTTAGCGAATTTCTTTTCTTTATGGATTTTTTTTTAAAAGGGTGCAAATTAAAAAGAACATCATCATTTTCATTAACCATTTTGCCTAAGAATTTAAAAATACTCTTTACAGAATATTCCCTGCTTTTATTTAAAAAAAAAAAAAACTTAAAAAATAATTCAATGAAACTAATTTTAAAATTGTTCTTTCAAACTGTTCCAAAATATTACAGTACAAAGTACTTTATTTAGAGCTTGGGTTGTTTTTCTAGAATTTTTATAATTCTTATTTTATTTTCAAATTATTGAAATCAATTCTCATTAGATTCGACACTAAATTATTAAATCTTTTAATTGATGATTAAATATAATCAATTAAAACTTTGAGTTAAAAGAACTTAATTAACTCAATTTAAAAGAATTAATAATTTTTTTTTTTCTAAAAATAAGAACAAAACAATTCATCACCGTTAATATACATTGCAATATAAATTTTAGACATTATAATTTTTTGTAATATCTAATTTTTACAATCCCAAACAATAAATGAGCAGTATGTAGGTAAAATGGGAAAATATTAAAATCCACGCATTTACGAAATTGCAACAAATTTTAAGAACTAGAAAATTATTATTTGAACAGCAACTGAATTAAATTTCGTGTGTCATTTGTTTTAACAAAACACGTTACAAAATAGTTTCGTCAATTCGTCAACAGTAAAACAGTTTCATCACTATATTTTCAATGTTAAAAAAAAAAAAAAATAATGCTAATTTTAGCAAGAAAAAGATAATAAAAGAGAAAGAATATCTAATGAAAAACAAGAAAAAGATGAGAGATGATCTGGATATTATATCAAATGAGTTAAGAAATATAATTGAAATTAAAAAAATGAATATGAAGAATCAAGTAAAAGAAATAATGAGTCAAATGAAAATAATGCCCAAAATAACGTGATATTTCGAATAATCATCTTAATTTTAAGGAAAAAAGTAATATAAAATTCTTGAACTATTCTCTACCATGTTATTTTCGCTCTTATTTTTTAACAACCTTTAGCTGCTTTAAAAGAATCCTGAATTCTTAAAATTTGATCAACTATAGTATCTAATGAAGAAGGTCAATAAAAATAAAGGTTTGAATTAATTTTAATATTAATTTTTTAACAATCAGTTAACTTACCACATGTAATCGAAGTACTGCTTTTCAGCACGAGAGGAAGCACTACACACACCAAATTATTATTACATGGAATAATTGACTATGAATCTTCTTGGGCACATAGAGCAAAATCTTTCCCTATACAAGCTTGATCACCAACTTTACAAGAAGTATTCCTGGTAAAATCCTTAAATTTTTTTTGAAGTGCTTGAGAATCCAGTGTGTTCTTTTTGCGGAAGCATTGATTATTTTCAGACATGGCTATGCTAACAAAAAAAAATGATAACAATAAAAAGTTTAACAAAATACGATTGCATTTTTTTTAAAAAAATTATTTAAATGATTGTTTATTCATCCGAGCTTTTCGCTTAAATACTTTAATTTTAGTAAGTATTAATGCAAAATAAATAATTCTTTTAATTAAATCACAACATATAATTTTGGAATTATTTCAATTCGCAAATTTAATAAGCAAATTTCAATCAAGATTATAATGGGTCAATTAAATTTTGGACTTTGGAACTAATACTGATGAAGTTAGCCAACATTAGTTATAATGCTGGCCAATTTAACTCTTTTGGAAAAATGGTTTCGGGATTTTATGATAAAACCCAAATAATATTTCTTGAATCAATTTTATATTTTTGAATTCAAAAAAATAAAGAAAAAGAAAACACAGAATTAATGAGACTTTATTGTATTATTTCTTTAACAATAAAATTAAAAAGAAAAAAGTCACAGTTATAATCCAAAGCGTAAGAATTGTTTTAAATTACAATCATTTCCTCTGGCTAATGTTGGTTCTCAAAAAAAAATTCATGTTCCGCCAGTCCTGTCTCCTTCTATTTTTGATGACTATGGAGTTTGGTTGATAACCGTTCGACTTTAGGATCTTTATTCAAATGAATAACTTTAATTTAATTTATTTCATCCAATTCCAACTTTTATTACTATAAAATCTGAAAAAATGTAATAAGACGAAAAAGAAATGTTTATTTTTACTTAAAATACATAATTATGTGTGCAGTTAAGTACAAATTAACATTTTAAATCTTTAGTACCCAAATGTTGGATATGGTATTATTATGTAGATAAAATAGAATAATAGTGTTAAATAACATATGGGTTGTTGTCTAGCAAAACCATGCTTAGAACATATAAATATATACTCTTCTAAGCATGGTTTTGCTAGGCAACAACCCATATATTATCATTAATCAATAATTAAAAAACTAAATTTATATTTATTAGCAAAAATATCTAATGAAAGTGTATGATTTTTTTAACTTCAAGCTCTCAACTAGCTCTACATGGTAATACAACTACTTTTTTCAATATTAAATATTAAAAAATTAATTGATTCGAACTGATTAAGATATTTAATAAATATTGATTTGTCTTTTATAACATCATTTTTTATTAATGAAAATGCATAAAGCAATTGAACCGAAGCAATTCCTTTATCAGCTGCTTGCAACAATTGTTCAATATACTCGACATTATCTTAAATAGAGATGTTATCTAAAACTAACATAGTGCAGGTGCATAGTAAAAGTCATTAACCAAATTAGATTACCTTAGATTACTAAGCAATAAATAAATAAAATCGATTCTAATATTTAATTGTTATCTTAATAAATCCTTGAAATTTAATTATCTATACTAAATTTAGATTCTCTATCATGTATTTCTAAACAATCAAGAAAAATTTTATGAATAAGAAAAGCTTCGAAAATAAGTTTCAATAACTATAGTCAACTTTATTAGGCAAGTACTCTTTCGTAAATATTTTTCATTAGTGTTAGAAATTTTTATAAAATAAAGTTGAAATCTTGTATACTGATATATTTGAAACTTTTTAATCTTATATAATTATATTTACTAAAACTTTATATTTGACTTGCTCACTTTCAAATATATTGCTCAACATCTGTAAGTAAATTGCAAAGAGAAAAAATTTTATTTGTTTCTGTTACCACTAAAGAATCGTTATTATTTATTTCAAAATAAATATAGCCACAAATCTCGATAATAAATTTCCTTTAGTTCCACACGAACCCAAACCTCGTAATAAATACTAGCAATTCAAAAAAAAGGTGATAAAAGAAATCAAAAAATTTATTATGAACGCATGCGACGGGAAAATATAAACAACCTGTTTGAGAAAATTGTAGATAATTTGCCTGTTCTATATGATATTAAAAGAAAATTACCGAAAGAAACTATTTTGAAGGTTATACTTGGATATATTAAACATTCTAATCAATATGTACAAATAATTGAAAAGGAAAATGAAATGCTACATTATGAGAGATTGTGTTTATTTTATAACAATATGTGATGATAGTATCAGAAATTTCAAATGATTTGTGTAAACTACTTTCTTATGATTTAAATTAAGTTTACTAATTTAAGCGAATTCAATTTCATACAGCAATAATAAGATTTATTTATTGTTAAAATATAGGCAAATTTTTTGGGATTTTGAAATTTTGGCTGCCAGCTCACTTTGATTATTGATATTAAGATATCCAATAAACAAAACTATAAATTAACTTATCAATATCTTATAATTTTCAAGAAGCTATAAAATTGTTATTTTAAGTCCAGTTTCTTTTTTTTTTTTTTTTTTTATGTATTATTATTTTTCTATTGAATTAGAATTAATATTATTGATTCAGTACTGCAAATTTGTAATTATGGTAATAAAGAATTTGTATTGTATTTACTACAATTGATGAAAGAGAAAAACAGAATTTGAAAATTGAACTTTTTGTTTAAACTAAATTAATTTTTTTATTATTTTAATCGCGTGAGTTAATATGACAACCTGACCTTAACAAGAAAATAAGCAAAAAAATATGCCAATTTTTTTGACAATTCATTATGAAATTCAATTTATAATTTTTTAAAATATTTTTCTGTGACATTAGCCTAAGTAATTAGGGCAATGCAAATATATGAAAGAGTAATTCTTCTGGCTTTGGATGGTCTCGGTCACTTCATAAAAGATAATAAAGATGAGTTAACTAACTTTGACAATTTTTTAAATGCGGGTTCCAATGTCTAGCTATCCAGCCTACTGACAGTGCTCAAATTTGGATTCTCACTAAGACCAAATTACCAATATTTCCTCTTTGTAATGATTCGTATGTAGTACTTCAA
>CAJVPY010003624.1:0-13818 GCA_910591965.1 Dentiscutata erythropus
AGTTGATATGTAATTACTTATATAAATTAATCAATAAAGATATGAGCAAGGCCTCACCTTAATACCAAAAAAAAAAATAAATAAATTATACAATTTATATTTTATAAATTTATATATGTCAAAATTATAAATATTATTAAATAAAAAATCCGTGATCCGTCTGGCAACTAGTGAAAAAACGAGAGGAATATGTTTATTATGTAAACTTTGCCTTTTTTGTAATCTAGCGTTTCCCTAAGGATAATCGATTTTGTACTAAGAAAACCTCTTGTATGCATACCAAATGTTGTAGAGGAGGAAATTACGAGCTTAATGGTAGCTGAAACATTGAAATCGACCTAGTGGATCGTGATATATGGGCATTTTTGTCTTCACGACTATTTGTTTACTTCTTTGTTAACATCATATAGTCATGAGGACAGGCTGATTTTAGTGTTTCAACTACCATTATGCTCGTGTATTTCTCCTCTACAACGTTTATTATACGTATAAGGGGTTTTTTTTTAGTACGAAATCGATTATCCTTAGGGAAACTCCAGATTCAGAAAAGGCGAATTTTCTTGGCTAAAATCACCGAAAATCACATGATTTTTTACTGGTTCCTAAACGGATCGCGAATTAAATTAATTATATCTAAAATAATTAATATTAGTAAGTACATTAAAATAATTAATATTTAATTAAATATTAATATACTGAACTGCATTTATTAATATTACTAATTTGATAGAATAAATATTTATTTATTAAAATAGATTAAATATTATATACAGTATTAAAAAAATTTATAACTACTAAAGCGATTTTATTATATAAGTACTATACGTACAGTACGTACTGTACGTACTGTACGTACTGTACGCTAAAAAAATTCGGACATCATATAAATGGCACATCACTAGGCTTTATGATTTTTCTCAAAGATTTTTGACCTTTCTTTCAAACTGTAAGCGAAGTTTTCGCAATTACTATCTAGCTAACTTCGATAAAATTTTTTTATTTTAATTCTATTAACTTATAGAATTAAAATAAAATAAAAAATTTGCTAAAATTAGTTAAGTATTCATCGAGAAATATCGGCTCAAAGGTTTAAAATTTTAAAAATATTTTCATGGTCGATCATCCCCCGACCCAGAATTTTGGGGATCCTCCTTTAAAAAATCGTTGCACCGGATGATTATGTGACAGTAAAATCGATCCTACGCTCTGGCATTGTTCTATTTCACATGATTTATCTTAATATTTCCTTTTCGTGAATTTGTATTACGGGACAAGCCGACAGATTTCATTAAAGATGATATTAGGTATTCCTAATTTTGTAATTGTACCCAACATAGGCTGAATTTCACGTGATTTTATCTTTTCCTTTTCTTAAATTTGTATTACGGAAACAAGCCAGTAGATTCCACTAAAGGATAATAAATTTTTAAGCATTTCTAATTTCGTAATAGTACCTATCGCAGATTTGAAATTTACCGGTGCATGCACCAAATTGGGTATTGAATTATTAACGCTAAAATTGATGAACGAAACTCGTGATTTGGTCCGGAATTTCTTAAAACTTTAGGTTAGTATATGCGTAGATTATGTTTGGTGTGTATGTAGGATTCATTAAATATAAATTAAAATACTGCAGTGCCGTATGGTGCATAATTAATTGTATGTTACAATTTGGTTAGTTAGAAATGCAATTACATTAATGGTCCAAACTGTGGGGTCAAATAATAAAGCTCGTGATTGTGCTTCAAGCTTCCTTTGTTCAGAGTATTGTTTGACAATTACGTCTCACAAGTAAAGGATCTTCAAAATATTTAAACACTACGTAAATAATATTAATGCGAATTAAAAAAATTTTCAGTCCTTCAACCAGGTAGCCATAACTGTAGATTGTTAGAGTCCAGAATGGCTACAAACCTTTTAATATCTGATTCTGGATTGACTAAAATTAAAGAAATCACCAAAAATAATGACATTTTTCATCAATATGATAAGTTCGAAGAATTTGAAGTTATTGGAAATGGATCGAGGGGAATTATTCAAAAAGCAATGTCTATAACTTATCAAAAAATTGTGGTATTAAAAGAATTATCACAATCTCAAAACTATTCTTTCAAAGAGCTTATTAATGATGTAAGCAATTTTATCTATTTCTTTTATGGAGAAAAAAAACATACATAAACATAACAATAGCTTAAAATTACAGGTTCAAAAATATCAAAAAATAGATAACCATGATAATATTTTAAAATTATTTGGCCTAACACTACGAGGTATATTGTTAATTTACCAGTTTTCGAATTATTTTTTCATTCTTTTTTTTTATTGAATTTTTTCGGTTTCAGACAAGTACATTCTGGTTATCGAGTATGCGGATAACGGTACTCTCAGAAACTATTTAAAAAATAACTTTGATGCATTAAACTGGAGTGATAAGCTCAGTTTGGCAAAGCAACTGACAAGTGCTGTGATGCATTTGCATTCAAATAACATTATTCATGGAAATATGGTATGGCTATCAAAATTTCTTTTATTTTGATCATAACATTATAACATTATAACATTATTCAAAAAGTTTGACAATCTTTTAAACTTGTTTAGCATTCTGAAAATATTTTAATTTGCCGTGGTGATATTAAATTAAATGCGTTTAGAATCTCTGAACATGCAACAAAATCCAATTCACTTGCATCTTTACTTACCTCAATTCAATATTCGGATCCTGAGTACTTGCAAAATATTAAAACTTATAAACTTACAAAACGTTCAGACATTTATAGTCTTGGAGTTTTATTTTGGGAACTTTCTAGTGGGATGATTCCATTTGAATCCGAAACTATATCAGATTTCAATCTTTTAAATTCTATCATACAAGGAAAACGAGAAACAGTAGTTGACGGTACACCACGTGAATTTGTTAAAATATATACAGGTAATTAAAATTATTTAATAATTAAATTTATTAATATGATTGTATTAAATTATTTCTTAATAATCTTTAGATTGTTGGCAGTTTAAGCCAAAAAATCGTCCAACTATAAATCAAATATTCCAAGACCTTCAAAATGTTAACTTATCTGATATTATTCAAACTGCAAGCACATCACCAGTTTTATCTGTTAAAAAAAATTCGCACAATGAGAAGAAAATTAAATTAAAAATTGATAGTAAAGGTATACAGGATTTAATACAAACTTATCAAGAACAATATGATAATAAGGCTAAAGAATTAGACTTGCTTAGCACGTTTTTAAAGATATTGAAGCAATCAGATGATAATATTCAGAGCCCTTTCTCAAATTCGATGATATTTAATCAATCAAAATTAATTATTGATAAGATTCAAAATACCATAGGAGAGTTAACAGCATCTAATATTTTCGACAAACTTAATGAAAACTCTGCAAATATATTATCCTTATCACAATCGAGTAATTTAGAAAAAAATTCCAACAGTTCTAATGAGCCTCCTACAGATAAACTAGCATCTTTTAAATTTATCTTGGACTTATTTCAACACTTTTTTAAACATTTTGATACATACGAACAACATAGTGCAATAGGACCTGTCTTGACTAATTACTTTCAAAATAATAACAAGAATCCAACAATTGTTCTTAATCATTTAATTGATCATAAACATCATTTATATTTTACTGGTATTATTGGATTCTGTTTTCAATATGGAATTGGAACTACTATTAATCATAGAAAAGCAATTGAAATGTATGCGAAAGCGACAGAGCTTAAGGATACATTTGCTAATGCACAAACTAATTCTAAGGGTGTTGTAACTCTAGTAAAAGATCTTATAAAAAATAATTGGATTATTTGTAAGATTTCTTTGGCTATAATTTATTTAAATGGTAACGGAATAGAAAAAGATCAAGATAAAGCTTTTCAATTATTTTCTGAAGTTGCTGAAAAAAATTATGGTATTGGACAATATTATGTTGGTGAATGTTATGCCAATGGATATGGAGTTACTGAAGATCTTTCAAAAGCTTTCGAATGGTATTTAAAATCTTCAGAATCTGGAAACTCTATTGGTCAATATAATCTTGGACGATGTTATCAAAATGGTAATGGAACTGATAAAGATGAAAATAAAGCATTTAAATGGTATTTAAAATCTGCTGAACATGGTAATAATAATGCGCAATATAATCTTGGACAATGTTACGATAATTGTATTGGAACTGCTAAAAGTGAAAAAAAAGCATTCGAATGGTATTTGAAATCGGCTGAAAATGGAAATTCTGATGGGCAATATAGTGTTGGGTGGTGTTATCAAAATGGGTTTGGAACTTTAAAAGATAAAAAGAAAGCGTTTGAATGGTACTTAAAGTCTGCCGAAAATGGTAATTCTGGTGGACAAAATAATCTTGGATGGTGCTATCGTAATGGTATTGGTGTCGCTAAAAATGAAAAAAAGGCGTTTGAATGGTATTTGAAATCCGCTGAAGGTCAAAATCCTGGAGGACAATGTAACCTTGGTTGGTGCTATCAAAATGGTTTTGGAACTGTTAAAGATGAAATAAGTGCTTTTGAATGGTATTTAAAATCTGCTGAAAGAGAAAATTCTTTTGCACAATATAAAACCGGTTGTTGCTATCAAAATGGTTTTGGAACTACTACAGATGAAAATAAGGCATTCGAATGGTACTTGAAATCAGCTGAAAACGGTTATCAAAATGGGCAATATAATGTTGGACTATGCTACCAAAATGGGTTTGGAACTAATAAAGATGAAAAAAAGGCATTTGAATGGTACTTAAAATCTGCAAAACATGGGTCTATTGACGCGCAATGTAGCCTAGGGTGGTGTTATCGAAATGGATTTGGAATTGAACAAGATAAGACACAGGCATTTGATTGCTATTTAAGATCAGCAGAAGGTGGACACTCTAACGGACAATATCATGTAGGATTATGCTATCAAACTGGATTTGGAACACCTAAAGACGATGTAAAAGCATTTGAATGGTATAAAAAATCTGCAGAAAATAAAAATAATGTCGGACAAGGTAAACTTGGAATGTGTTACCAAAATGGTATTGGAACAGCTAAAGATGAAAAGAAGGCGTTCGAATGGTATTTAAAATCTTCTGAAGGAGGAAATTCTTATGGTCAATATAAAGTTGGTTGGTGCTACCAAAATGGGTTTGGAACTACTAAAAATCCGAAAAAAGCCTTTGCATGGTATTCAAAGTCTGCTGGAAGCGGATATATCGCTGCTAAATATAATTTAGGATGGTGTTATCAAAACGGTTTTGGAACTGCTATAGACGATAAGAAAGCATTTGAATGGTATTTAAAATCCGCAACAGATGGTAATTCTAATGGCCAAAATAATCTTGGATGGTGCTATCAAAATAGTTTTGGAACTAATAGAGACGAAAAAAAAGCATTCGAATGGTATCTAAAATCAGCATATGAAAGTCCGGATGGACAATATAATGTTGGGAGATGCTATGAAAATGGTTTGGGAACTTCTAAAGATGAAAAAAAAGCATTTGAGTGGTATTTAAAGTCTGCGAAAAATGGAAGTGCTAATGGACAAAATAGACTTGGATGGTGCTATCAAAATGGTGTTGGGACTGCTAAAAGCGAAAAGGACGCATTTTTATGGTATTTGAAACCTTCTGAAAACGGAAGCATAGTTTCACTGTATAACCTTGGATGGTGCTATCAAAATGGGTTTGGAACTGCAGAAGATAAAGTAAAAGCATTTGAATGTTACTTAAAATCAGCTGAAGGAGGAAATTTCAACGGACTATACAGTCTCGCATGTTGCTATCAAAATGGTTTCGGAACTGCTAAAGATGATAAGAAAGCATTCGAGTGGTACTTAAAATCCGCAGAAGGCGGAAATCCTAGAGGGCAGTATAATGTTGGACTAAGTTATCAAAATGGGATTGGCACCGTTAAGGATGAAAGAAAAGCATTTAAATGGTACTTAAAATCTTCTGAAGGTGGGAATCCTGCTGGTCAATATAAACTTGGTTTGTGTTATAGAGATGGGATTGGAACTAGTAAAGATGAAAATCAAGCCTTTAACTGGTTCTTGAAATCTGCAGAAGGTGGAAATTCTAACGGACAATATAATGTTGCATTATGCTATGATAATGGTGTTGGAACTATGAAAGACGAAAGACAGGCATTTGAGTGGTATGTAAAATCTGCTGAGAGTGGAAATTCTGATGGACAAAAGAGTCTTGGATGGTACTATCAAAATGGTCCCGAAATTCTAAGAGATGAAAAGAAAGCATTTGAATGTTATTTAAAATCAGCAGAAGACAAAAATCCTAGTGCGCAATTCAACCTTGGCCTATGTTATGAGAATGGTATTGGGACCGATAAAGATGAAAAGAAAGCATTTGAATGGTACTTAAAGTCCGCGGAGGGTGGAAATTCTCAAGGTCAATATAGGATCGGTCTTTGCTATGATAATAACTTTGGAACTATTAAAGATGAAAAGAAAGCATTTGAATGGTATTTAAAATCCGCCGAAAATGGGAATTCAAGCGGTCAATGTAGCCTTGGACAATGTTATCAAAATGGTTTGGGAACTTCTAAAGATGAAAAGAAAGCACTTGATTTGTATTTAAAATCTGCAAGAAGTGGAAACACTCAGGGACAAAATAAACTTGGCTGGTGCTATCAAAACGGGTTTGGAACGACTAAAGATGAAAAGAAAGCATTTGAATGGTATTTAAATTCAGCAGAAGGTGAAAACACTATTGGACAATATAATCTGGGTTGGTGTTATCAAAATGGTTTAGGAACTTTTAGAAATGAAAAAAAAGCATTTAAATGGTATCACAAATCTGCTGAAGGAGGAAATTCCAATGGGCAAAACAGTCTTGGTTGGTGTTATCAGCATGGTTTTGGTACTGTCAAAGACGAAAAACAGGCATTTGTATTATATTCAAAATCTGCAGAAAGTGAAAACTCTGATGGACAAAATAATCTTGGATGGTGTTATCAAAATGCTTTTGGAACTATTAAAGACGAAGAAAAAGCATTCGAATGTTATTTAAAATCTGCTGAATCCGGAAATTCAGATGGACAAAACAATCTTGGATGGTGTTATCAAAATGGCTTCGGAACTACCAAAGACGAAAAAAAAGCATTTGATTGGTACTTAAAATCTGCTGAAGGTGAAAATTCAAGTGGACAGTATAGCCTTGGACTATGTTATGATAATGGTTTTGGATGTGTTAAAGATGAAAAGAAAGCCTTTGAATGGTATTTGAAATCAGCAGGAAATGGAAATATTAACGCTCAATATAGTGTTGGATTATGTTATGATAATGGATTTGGAATAGTTAACGATGAAAAGAAAGCATTTGAATGGTATTTGAAATCAGCAGAGGGAGGAAACTCTGGTGGACAATGCAATCTTGGCTGGTGTTATCAGAACGGTTCTGGAACAGCTAAAGATGAAAAAAAGGCATTTGAATGGTATAAAAAATCGGCTATAGGTGGAAATTCTCGCGGACAGTATAATCTTGGATGGTGTTATCAGAATGGTTTTGGAACTAATAAAGATAAAAAAGAAGCATTTAATTGGTATTTAAAATCTGCGGAAGGAGGAAATTCTAATGGACAAAATAAACTTGGGTGGTGTTATCAAAACGAGGTTGGAACTGCTAAAAATGAAAGTAAAGCATTTGAATGGTATAAGAATTCTGCCTTAGGTAACAATTCTGGAGGACAATATAATCTCGGATGGTGCTACCAAAATGGATTTGGGACTGCTAAAGATGAAAAGCAAGCATTTGAATGGTACTTGAAATCTGCAGAAGGAGGAAATCCAAGCGGGCAAAATAAGCTCGGATGGTGCTATCGCAATGGATTTGGAACTGACAAAGATGAAAATAAAGCATTTGAATGGTATTTAAAATCAGCTGAAGGAGAAGATCCTAATGCACAATATAGTGTAGCTTTATGCTATCAGAAGGGTAATGGCGTATTATTAGATACACAAAAAGCTATTGAATGGTTACAAAAGGCCAATCATAATGGTAACCAAAAGGCATATAGAGAGTTAAAAAAAATCAATCATTTTAACAAATAGTAATAACGATCCGACTGTATATCTTTACTAGAAACTTAGAAAAATTCTAGATTAAATCTTTAATATTGTTTATCTGAACAGATAGACGGATAACATTTCTCGTCTCAATTAAATATCGGTTGATCATAGTTATTTTTGAATATATATCATAGATTTAGAAAATCATTTTTTCAAAAAAGAAAAAAAAGATTATTGTATCTTAGCAAAAATAATTTTCTTTCTAGCCTTAAATATTTTTTTATTAAATCCTAAATTAATGTGATACAAATTATTTAACAACTTATTATAGTTTATTTTTATTATAATAATAATTTAATTTTTATTTGCTTGGGAATTTATTAATAAATTTATTTATGAAATATAATTTAACAATCTTTTTTTGTGAGTGAAAATAAATTTAAAACTTAGAGCATCTTTTCATAACCCACAAAAAATCTTGAATTTATTGAAAAAGATGTTGAATGTGCCTTACAGTAATATCATATTGTTTTGTCTCTCATTTTCGGGATATAAGAACATAAACGGGTATTGCCCCTTCTGCTAATCGAGCACTACGCGAGCATCGATTGGTTTCTTATTCTACTAACTTTTCTTTTACAATTCTTAAATATGCAAGACGTTGGCTGTCGTCCCGACAGGCCATACCTAACTGTGTGACTGCTGTCCCAACAGGTCACAATTTACATTCCTCATATAATCATGAGTATTTATCACATTGATTGTCGTCCCGACAGGCAATACCAAACTGACTGTCGTCCCAACAAGTCACAATTAACATTTTCATATGGGTTTACCACAAAATCTCGAAAGACAGATTCCCGAAAGGACCTAAAACCAACAAAGTTAGCCAGCATTAGTTATAATTCTGGTCAATTTAGTCGGTATTATGTTCTTTCGGGAAAATGGTTTTCGAGATTTTGTGGTAAAACCTTTTCATATGATCATAAGTTTTGTATCACATCGACTGACGACCCGACAGGCCATACTTACTGTGAGACTGTAATCCCAACAGGTCACAAAAACCGCCTTACCCCGGGATTGGGTTGTTGGGTAGATATAACCAGAACAAAAGTCGGGTTCTCGGAAAAGACAAAAGTAATTCTTAATCAGAATTCCTTACTAACTAATATATTACGAAAATAATTACCTCATACTTACTCAATTATCACATGCTTAATCAATTACTCATAATACAATACTCATTTACAATGATCATATTTACATCACTGATCGAATTACTAATTACCGATTACATGTATTTTTCGCAGAAATCCAGACGAAATTAACCGCATTAACTACCTTTGGTATAATGTTGACCAATTTTTTGATTGACGTTGCTTACATTAAGCTAATTTTAAAGGTAGAGTTATGGTAGAATAAGTTTTAAGACTAATACCGATACAGACCAAAATTGGGAAAGGAAACTTTTTTTATTAGTCAAAAGCATCAAATTGAAATTTTTGGTTGGTTTGTCGATCATGATGGTTGTACAATGAAATTCTGTCTAATAAATACTATAGATTGTGAAAATATGAATTACGCAATTACCAATTTCCTGGAAGTTTAGAACGAAGCCATGTCAAAAATTACGGTATTATATTATAGATTCTATAAATTAATGGTGTTTAATAAATTTTATTCTAATGAATCCAGAAATTTGAAAATTCGACAGATTTTTTGTCTTGTTTTAGGTGACGTAATTGAAACAACTTTTCCGGTTGTTATTGATAAAAACATGACTGTTGCGCACCTAAAGGAACTTATTAAACAGGAAATAGCCCCTCATTATAACAATATACCTGCATATAAATTTGACTTGTTGAAAGTAGACATTCCTATTAGTAAAGAAAATTTATACAAGAAAATAGATGTCGAAAACATTAACGAATATGAAAATGAAAATTTACTCCTAAACATTACTATGAAAGAAGTTTTTTATGAAGGGCTTGAAAATAATAATATCCGAATAATTATAAAACCTCCTGGTATGTGTTTTGCTTTTCAAACAAGGAAATTTGTGGTTGTTTCACTCTTTATATTCAATTACTCTTTACTTATTCAATCTTCAATCACTCTTATACCTATTCAATCACTTTTATTTAGTCACTCTTTCATTCGACTCTTTTATTCAATCAGAAAAAAAGAAAGAGAAACGAACATGTGTGTAATATATGCCGTTCATGGCATTGACTGTTATCTTATTCATCAACTATTAATCATTTTTTAAATTCATTTTTCTTAGTTTTTTTTTTTATCGCTTGGTATTGAAGATCCTGAAGAGTCAGATGAAGGTCGTGATGGTCTTATGGTAATTTCGCCTATAAGGTTGAAACAGATCGTTGAATGTGTGGAAAGTAACAAGATTACGCTTCTACGTGGTCCTCCATCATCAGGGAAAACTACACTTGGACAAATGCTACGAGACCATTTCGAAGCTCTTAAACATATTAGCATATATATTAGTCTTGCTGGTATAAGTGGTGGGCCAGAAATATATGATGTGAAACTTTTCGATGATTATTGGATGAATGAAGTCGGTTTTAGTTGGACGGAGATCAGTGAATGCAAAGATATTGTTTATGTGTTCATTGACGAAATACAGGTCATTTATGGCAACGGTGCTCCATTCTTTTGGGGTGATTTGAAGAAACTTTCGTCAAGTGAATCGTACCTCCGAAGCATTCATGTAATTTTGCTTGGCACACATTATCCGACACTTGGTCCTCAAGACATGCTACTTTAGGTAGCCCAGATTTCAATATACCTGAATCTGTTCAGAAAGCAATATTTAATATCACTGGTGGACACCCTGGTTTGTATCGATTCATTTTGACCGCATTACGCAATCAATTTCATGAAAATGGAAGAACTGCGGATATGCTACGATTTCTTGCTTCTTCTTCACTATGGGACTGTATATTAGGAAATGCACGTGCTTTCCATTGGATATGTGATTGGAGTATAACTAAAGAAGAATCTGAATTTATTCGCAGAAAGATACTTTATTATCAAAATAACGTTCCCTTTTCTGCTGATTATGCAGTTAGTCCCGTTGTCAAGAAATTTATTAAGATAGGTCTTTTCTCCACAATAGGCCCTAATGAACAGATTCAATTTACTGCGCCCATAATGAGAGTTATTTTGAGTCACTATCTGTTCACTGCCCCTTTAAATTTTGAATCATTACCTGCAAGAACTTTTGATGAATTTTTACTAAGAACTATTGAGCGTATGAACCCAGATAATTTGCGTCAATTACTCGGAAAGGGATGCGATAATGATTCATATTTATATGAAAGAAGCTGGCAAATGGAATGGTATCGCACTGCCGTAAGCGTTGTCCCAGCAGGTACATCAATTAGTGCTGATGTTGGTGCCGTATTTGGTTCTGTAGGATTTTTAGATTTCTATATCAATGGTGAACTTTGCTGGGGAGTTGAGCTAACCCGTGAGGGAAATAGGTTGAATGAGCATGCAGAACGATTTGAAACCAATGATACATATGCTGATATCCCGTTAAAACAATGGGCAATTCTTTGATTTCAGGCATCATTCAAAAAAAGTAAGAGAACTTAAACCAAACTTCTGGTATGTGCTTTACTCGGATGACTTTAAAAGTGTTACCATTAAGCGTGATGGGTTTGTTGATATGATGCTTGGTTTACAATATGATAGTATGTAACTTTGAAGTATTATTATGAGATTAAATAGATTGAATGAATTGTAAACTGGTATTAAACTACTAGAGTATTGGTTGAAATTATATGTTTTAGAGGAAATTAGATAAATTTTCCATCTGTAATCATGGAATGCCACCATGGAAGCGTACTGAGCTTATAAATAAAATAAAAAAATCACATCTTTGCAAAGACCTGCATTTTTTTTTGCTAAATTATGATAAAATAACTTAAGATAAACATGTTAAATATATTACAAATATATTGTGCGCATATGATACGTAAAAACATTTTGGTAATTCTGTTAAATCACTATTAATTTAATACTTAACATATAATGGTTATTTAGTCTTCATATAATTATTATGTTAGAATTCTTTACAATAACAATTAAACAATTATAGAGATTCGTTTAGTTTACACGCTGAAAGGTCAGCATCAAATAAAACGGCAAAATCTTTTATTTCATAAATATAATCAATGCATATTTCTATTTAATCACTGAATTAAAGATTACTACAAAACTGTTAATTTTTCGTCAACTTGAATAAGTTTCTGCATAACAAGTACTATTTATTTAGTTAACTGATTTATCTAGTTATCTGTTAGATAAAAGAAAAGGTCAGTAGTCTATCACGTCTGTATATTGTTATAAGCTAGCATATAACTTGTGCTTCTAGCATTAGAGTTTTGTAAATATTTATTATATTAACTAGCAATGTGTTGTACGGGCGACTTCGTCGCCGGTTGTAGCTTTGAGTGAATAGAAGATTTAGTATATACATATCGGCGGATTTACGGAATTGTATCTTCAAAGTTATCCGCAAAATGAAACCAAAATTTTGTAGCAAACAAATATACGTACATATAGTTTAAGGGGTAAAACAGATACAATAACACTGTTATTGTATCTATTTACCCCTTAAATTATCTTTATATGTACGTATATTTGTTTGCAAATTTTTGGTTTCATTTTGCGGATAACTTTGAAGATACAATTTAGGATCAATTCCGCAAATCCGCCGATATGTTGTAACTATTTATGAACAGAATCCTATAGTCATATGAATAATACTTTTAATAGCAACACGTATATACGTGTTTGTTTTCAGTAATTGTCCAATACTGATGCGTAGGACTAGTTCTAATCTCATTGGTTTCAGATCAGAATGTGTGTAATTATTATTATTATTTGAATTATTATTTTTTTATCAGATTTGAAATTATATATTTGTTCTCAGTTATTCTACTAGAATTTTTATATTCAAAAAATTCATATACTATTTTGTAAGCTTTATATATATTGATATAATATATATATAACTTTATTATAACAAATTTATAATTACTTCTCAAAAACTATTTTTTTTAGCAGATTTATAATAATATTTATATTTTTAGCTATTTTTCTAAAATCACTATATTTAAAATTTAACTGAACAAGATTCATACAAAGGCAGTCCGCCAGCAAAACCACAGGGTCGGGGACGACCAGATAAGGCGAATCCGTCAACAAAAGACGCTAAAATTAAGTAAACCCAGCTTAAAAAGATTAACAAGACTATTCGGCTATGAAATTAGGGACTGCGGATCTAGATCAAAATCACTTTTTTTTTGACATGTGATGGGCTGACTTTTAAATCAATACTGTATTACTGTATTACAGTATTATCGCATTACTATTGATTTAAAAGCCCAGATCGTCACATGTATTGGAGTGTCAAAAAAAAAGTTTGATTTTGCCGAGCACTATTCAAGACAATATGATTTTTGTGAACATATTTTTTTATTTTTATGTTCACATTAAAATTTTATTAATTAGATAAAATTATTTATGTTCACAAATGTGACATAAAATAAAAAAATTATGATTTTTTTTAAAAAATTTATGTTCACTGAACATATGATTTTCAACACTGATTTAGATGACATACGTGTCGTATCTAAAGTTACTATCTATCAGCTATCTGAAGTTGCAACTTTAGATATATAAAGTTGCACCTAACCAGAATTATATGTATGAAGATCTAATTTCAGGGGCTTAATTTTAGTCAGGTCAAC
>CAJVPY010003625.1:0-13807 GCA_910591965.1 Dentiscutata erythropus
TTTATACATTTAATTAAAAATTTAATATTTTAAAAACTGTCTGATAAAAATAGCTAAAAATTTTTTTATAGAACAATTATAACCACTATATTTATACATATTAATTTTAAAATAATATCTTTTAAAATGATTGAGATATTAATCTAAGAGCAAAACTTTTCAATCACCCCACATATTAGCTACAAAATCTAATAATGAAAAGAAGATAGACAATTGTGTAAAACTCTCTTTAAAACTTGGTGATCTTGATATAATGGTTGATCTTCATAAGCATAATAAAGGAAGATCAGAGAACTATAATAAGTTTTGGAAAGTAATAGCTTATTTTTTTGCAAATAAAGTTACCAATCTAGTAACTGCTTTTGATAAATAATATCATGATAAAATTATATATCTTGCAGTTGCAATTTTAGTAAATAACCTTCTTTAGCAAATTAGGTGTAAATATCTGCCTAATATATTGGTTCCCAGTATTCAATAGCTCAGATTGCAGTTTTGGCCAAAAAATTCTACATATTTAAGAGCATATAATATACAAGCCACTTATCTCTAAAATTTATAGTTCAATTTCAACAATTATATACTAATTATCTAGATACACACTACATATCTGCTCTATTTCAATATGAAAAAGAATTTGCTATTAAATTTTGTGATATCACAACAACACTTGCCTTTTTAGATAACAAACACTGGTGCAAAATTGATGAGCCTGGATATTCTGTAGCAGTTGTTGAAAGGGAAAAGCAAGTAATAGTTAACAAAAACGTAATATTGCAATAAGTAACCATGACTTTACCAAAACAAAATAGTATCTAATATAACAATACTCTGTAGTATTCCTAAAACAATAAATGGTGACTTCTATACTAGAGAAGTAAATATCAAATTAAAAGACCCAATTTTTTAATCTTTCTTTCCACTATGCTATATGACAAAGCTATACAATATTCTGTTAACACAAAAAATAATTAATTATATTTTGTATCTTTATACAGACAGTAGTCCTGACTACTGATGTACTTATATGCAAGTTTAGCTATCTTATATTTGCCTGTTTTATATTTCTAAAAAAACTCAATCAAATATATAATATTAATACTCAATCTTGGATTACAATATATTAGGCTAATATATACTAAATAGATAAAAAATATAAAAAACTAATTAAAAAAACTAATTTAATAAAAGATATTTGAGAAGTTGCAGAATCCAATCTTATCTTGAAAGAAGAACTTATAAAGAGTATTCAGAAACTAATTAGTCTTGTTTGTAAAGTGTTTAAACAACAATTTTTAAAAGGTATGCTATTTAAAACGTTTGATGCTGCAATAGATGATGATATTAAACAATTCTGGGAAAGCATCTATCTACTTAATGATACTGTAATATATAATAATTATAGAATAAAAAATCTCAATTAACAGGTAAAACATACTAATATTATATTAAGTAAAAATATAAATAAGTAATACTATTCTTCATCGAAGCCATGCTTGAAAGAATTTTTTGACTACTGCTACATTATGAGGCATTATTTTTTTACAATAAAAAAATGTGGCGAAAATACTTATTTAATTTGCCAACTTCTCTAATGTTCACATAAGATCTTTACCCAAATTCATCATCTTTCTAATCTGATTCCTGGTAAAGACTTATATTATAAGCCTTTTGAAGTGCTTTATAGTATAACTATAACAGAAAAATACAGACTAGTAATTGGACCTGTCACAAAAAATACCACCCAGGTCACCCACGGGTGAATCTATAAGCCACTTGGATAGAAACTGGGTAGGTTAAAAAAGCAACCTATTAGGTAGACTTATAAGTTACTTAGATGAAAATAAATTTTTCACTATTATGCATACCTGTATATACAAATATATTTTTAAGTTATAGTTATATTTTTGATATACAGTTTGTTTTAAAAGTTTAGTATCAAAAATAAAATAGTAATTTTTTTAGATTAGATAGAAATTTACTATAAATTCATTGTTTATTATGCTTGATATGTAAAAATGCAAAAGTAATTCTTAAACATCCTTTATTAATGATAAATTTTTAAATAAAAAAAGATAGATTGTATAATAATATTTAAAAATTTGCCTTCAATCCATTTTTGAAAAGTTATTTTTTTTAAAAAAAAGCAATTAATATATATATAAATTCATATTTGAATTGAAGTCTTGTACAAAAGATCATAGGTCATCCGTCAGGTGATCTACCTATTTCTATCTGAGTAGCCAAAACTCCACATGGGTCTAATCACTAATACAGACTTTCATATCAAGAACAAATACCTATTGCTAAGTTTAATAAAAAAAGAAAAAGAAAAAAAGAAAAAGTAAACCACTTAATACCTTTTTACCCATGTCAATATATGCTAGAAATGTTGGAGTTATAGTTATTTGCAGTGAATATAATAAACCAAAATTTCTATTCAGTGTAAAAAAACTAAATAAAAAAGATTATCAAATGCTTGTTCAATTTCTAGATAATATCTTGTATATATATAGAACTATATTCAACAATTATCAACTACTATATTGACTGGGCTAAACTGCAAAGTAAATGAATATTTTGATGAATATAGCGATAGTAATGATGAAAAGAGTTCAGTTGCAGGTCCTAGCCAGTTATATCAAGAATATAAGAGTAATGAAAACAGTAACAATGCATAAAGTAATCAAAGTGATCAAAGTGATCAAAGTGATCAAAGTAACCAAAATAATGATGAAATTAATAAAGTGGATGATTTAAAACATAAAAAGAATGAGGAGAGGAATAATAATTCTATCCAAAATCTTTAAACATGTCTTTATTAATGACTTGAATCTGCGATTCCCTATTAAGAAGCCATATTACTCTGCAAAGATCTATCTGGCAGTTTGTTATCTTTGTGGAAGTCTTGAAGTTGAGCCAGCTATAACAAACACAAAACTAGTATGTGATAACTATGCTAGTATGAATAGCCTAACTAAGTATTATATTCAATAAGCTCAAAAGAACACAACGTAATTAGATCATTTCTGTTGTAAAGTGAAAATCATTATGATTAAATTTCTAACATAGTATTGTATTTAAAAGTATAAATATTTCAGAAATAAAGATCTAGCCTAATTAGTCTAAAAGTTTTACTATTAAATTTTCAGTTCTAGTTTTTTTGAACTATTACTTTTATGTATATTAAATATTATCTATATATGTATCTCTGTATAAAAACTATCTTTGCAACCTCTTATTGGTTATTAGTTATATAATATATGCATATAATTTAAATTTTTGATTTAATTCTTTTTGACTCAGCCAGGCTATATTATATTTTTATAAAATTTAAAGTTTTTAATTTAGCTTTTGTAACTTAGCCAAGTTATAAAAACCAAAAAATTAAACTCTCTCTAACAATCACTTATACCAAATTTTTACATCAAAAAAAGAGAAAAAATTTTGTTGAAGTAGTAAACGTGACTATTGAGTGGTTCTTGCAAAGGTCCAACTAGGGTTTTTTCTTGCTCCTGAGGACTTCTTTGACATATTCAGCATACAAACCAGAAGCATTAGAATACAAGATAACTGGCAAGTGGTGCCTTTGTATACAAAATTTTGGTATTGACGGACTTGGAGAAAAGTGGTCTTCACCGACAAAGCAACCGAGAGGCAATAAAGAAAAGAGGAACAACAAATGAGTTCTTTAATACACTCCTTGAAAATTTGAAGTACCTGATCTCAAAAACCTCTTTCCATATTCCCATCGGGTTTTTTGGTGTTTCTCTCGAAATTTTTTCCAAAAAGTGGGAAATTCGGCATACCCATTAAAAGATCGATATTTGTTTATACTACCATATTGGGATGAAGTTTGAGGATCACAGGGCTCCATACCTGGCAACCAACTAAGGACACGTGACGAGGAAAATATAAACAAAAAAGTCAACTGGTTGGTTTGTATCGATGGGTAAATAAGAAAATTTTCGTATTTCTCACATAACAAAAACTATTTTAATACCAAAGTAAAGCGAAGGTGGGAATTGTTTTGCGGAGTATTAAATAATTTTTAAATAAAACTGGTGTTTACCCAAGCATTCGGTGTATCCAGTGCTTCATGGTTTTTTGCTTTTTTCTTTTTGCTTTTCTCCATTTTATATTTTCTTTTTTTGTACTTGGTTTACGTATAGGTTTTGTAGATTTTTCACTTTTTTTTACTATTCTCTTATTAGTTTAGTTTTTTTTAGTATACTTGTCATTCTTGAGGCAAGAATTATGGAATCCTCTTGCTGGGATATTAAGAAGAGGAGGGTCTTAAGAAAATTAGCGGTCATGACAGGCGGCCGATCCTAGTTGATGATGTACCTATCTACTTCAGTTGCAGAAAGGATAGATGCGTAGACAAAATCAGCTATAGCAGGTTGAACATAAATGTCAATTAATAACCGAGTTAGTCAAAACTTGTAAGTTAGACGCTAAAGCTAGTGTTTTAGTTTAAGTAATCACATGAGGTGGGCCAATTGCGTTAAGATCTAATAAAGTTTTGGCATGACTGCCGAATTTATAAAAAAAAAAAAAAAAAAAACCAAAAAATTAACTTTGTTTGGCCTTATAGTAATAATATTTTTTTTTTAAGTGATCATGCTATATGCTCATGCTTTATTGATCATTAATTTAATCTGAAGAAAAAAAAATACATCTAAAGATATGAGTATGTAACTCACCCGATTACCTATATAGAATATCTAAATATTCATACACTTGTGTGTGACCTGCAAAAGATGATTTTAGTCTCTCTAGTTTAGTTCAACCTATATCAAGCCAACCCACCCAGTTCATCGATCTGGTTCACCAGCTCATCATGATCGCCTTCATTTCCAACCTTTTTTTCCTAGCCTCCTAGATAGAAGAATTCTACCAAAGAACAACAGAAAATTTACAAAAAATAAAAGAAATAAAAAAAAAGAAGAATAACTAAACTAAATAAAAACAAAAAAAACAAGCAAAAGAAAAAAAGAGAAAAGGAAAAAAAAAGATGGACATGATAGCACTATTTTTGCCTATATGAGGCTGCATAAATTATATAATATTATATGGAATAAAATCTAACCTAACACTATATATAATAAAAGAATTAGAAAATAAAATAAAAGAAAATGTCTAACATTAAAAAATTTTTACACATGATCCCTCTGATTTCTAATACACCATTATTGTTTGACAAAGCATAATCCAAATAAGCTTGTAGGAGATTTCATTTTGGTAGATGTGTCCTAATTTGAAAGGAGTAAACACTGCTGATCTTTTAGAGAGGGTATGCCAGTTTTCCCACTTTTTGGCCAAAATTTTTTAAAAAAATTCCAAAATAGTGAAAATATGGTGGAAGGTCTTTGGTTGCAGGTGCTTTCAAAACTTCTAAGGAGTGTGTTAAAATCTAAAACTTCTGTTGTTTCCCCTGTGCTCTTCTTTGAAGTAACTGCTTATGGTTTAAGAGATAGTTAGAATTAGAATTAGAACAATGCGGCTTCTATTAGCAAAATTTCACAAGAAGCATCCTTAATTAGGCCGCAAAAGTGGTTTTGTTTTTACCGTAATAAATTGAGTTTATTTTTTTCGGCAACAGAGATAATTTCGGCAGCCGAAAATGACTACAACAGTCAAAACATTTTCGGCTGCCGTAAATAATTACGGTAGCCGAAATAATTACGGCAGCCGAAAATAATTTCGGCATTTTGAAGTGGCATGACGAAAATATAAAAAATATCTGCATGCGTAATGCCGCAAATCCTTCCGCCCATGTACAGCTACATAAAACTAGAGTACATACAGTACTGCAGTATATCAAGTAATTCTTTTTTATATACAAAATTAATCATTCACGCTATGATAACGATATTTTACAGGACATTCAATTTTATGCAAAATGAGAATATGAACTAAAATTAAAACCGTTTGAGTAATATTCTGAGCTGTTCTTCATAGCTTAATGATTTACAATATTTATGTTCATCCTAATAATTCATCGAAAGATTAATAATAAATCAAAATTAATGTTTTGGGTAAACCTCAAATGATTTAAAAACAGTTTCACCCAAAATACTAGTCAGAGTATTTTATATACGTTACCTCTTTTACTCCGGTATAACATCGTACTATGGGCTCACCTAAAGCGTCGGTTAGTGTGTTGTCTTCCTTTAATGCTTTCAATGTATCCATTAGACTTGCAGGCATTCTCTCAGTAACACCTTTTTCTATACGTTCTTCATTGCTTAGAGAAGCAGGATTGTCTGTTATTGAATTTTATAAAAAAAACTTCATATTATTACAATATATGGTATATATAATATTTAATTATATAATCTAATTTTCGTTTACCGAATATGGGATTAGTAGTAAGCTGCATTCCTTTATTGATTCCATCAACTCCTGAAGCAATAAGTGCAGAAAAGACCAAGTACGGGTTGGAAGTACCGTCTACAAATTTGTATTCGAAATGAACATCAAGATACTTTCCATTAGGACCAGTCTTTGGTCTATAACATACTCTGATTGGCGTTTCACTGCCATAAATTAACATTGAAGGAATTATAGAATAATTATTATACAGTGTGAAACATTATTTATATAAAAAAAATGCATGAATACTAACCGATTCTCAATACTCCAACAGATCCAAGTTCCAGCACAGCAGTTATCAACAATGCGCGTATAAGAAAGGTCTGTCGGCAAAGCAAAAGCACAAATTGCCTTTATGTGATGCAGCATACCAGCAATGAATGACCTCTCATAGGGAGATAGTCCTGAAGGGTGATCGTCAGCAATTTTCTGGGACTTTTCAATTTCTTTGAAAGATAAATGCACGTGTGCACTAGTTCCCACTTAATTAAGTTCATAACAAAATTTTACGTAAATACTAACTTAAAGAATTTCAAAAGTATGTAAACTTATTTATTGATTAAAAAAACAAAATATAAACCTTGTTCCTTAAAGGGTTTAGGTACAAACGTTGCTTTTACACCAGCTTGAGCGGCAACATCATATATTGTTTGACGTGTTACAACAACTTTGTCTGCTGCAATCAATGGACTTTCTGGTGTGGTGACGATTTCAAATTTGCCTAGTCCATCAGAATGAAATTGTTCGACTTCGATCCCTTGCTTTTGTAAAGACTCAACCATCCTATCCAGGATTTCAGATGAATTAGAGATATGAAAAGAACTAGCTGCCGCATAAACTGTATCATCAATGGGCATCGGAAGTATGGTATCTTTAAGTAAGACGAACTCAAATTCGGTTCCAATCAAAAAAGTGATACCAAGATCCTTACGGGCAGTTTCAATAATATTTTTAAGACAAGTTCTAGGGCAAAGTGGGAAAGCCAAAGAATTAGGTGAATTATCAATCTTTCCAAATTGAGGGTCTGCCGGTGTCAATTTATTTTCAAAGAAAACCTGGACATTTGCGTGTTTAGGATTATAAGGTAAATGTATGAGTGTACTAAGGTCAGGTTTCAACAATAATTCTCCAACTTCGTTGACACCAATATTTTCTGGAAGTACATCTCCATAATAAGGGAAAGCTGTGTTTGCCCGCATATTTGTCAGCCCACTGTTAATAATATAGTTTTGGAAACGATCAATGGGAACGATATGAAATCTATATTGATTAGAACATTCCATAAAGCCGATACGAACAAATTTCACACCCATTTTTTTTAATTTAACAATTCTTCGTTTTCCTGAAAGATCTTTATATTCTTTAAACAGTAATAAAATTATATCATTAACATTAACTGTTAAAAAGCAATAAAGGCTATTTTCTATTTGAAAATACCTTCACTATCGATCTGTTTTGGTGTTAATTTGAGTTTATATAATATATTGGAATTCTCGAACATAATTTGTTTGGCGACTTTTATTGTTTCTTCATATGAAAATTCACCATTTTCTACAGATTCCAATAAAACCTTAAAAATGACCATTGTTAGTCTTAAAATAATAACATTATCAAATGCAAATACTATAACTTATATTACCTTGTTTAAAGCCTCTCTTCCTTGAATTGCAGCGACATAGAAAGATTCTGGATGGTAACGACCATCTAATTTTTTTATAATTTTTTTAGAGTATATATAGTCAATTCTGGATATGACAAGCCTTTTCATAATAAACTCACTCTATAACGAACCTTTTTTTTTAATAAAATTTTTATAGAGTTGGTATAAAAAAAAATAGTAAAATATTCTATAGAATTTCTTTACTATAAGAACAGCCAGTTCGTTGTACTATTATAAATACCTGTACTAAATAATATTTTATTACTTGGACAAATCTCCAACTATTCAAGAATGAAAACACTTGTTATATGATAAATTTACTGTATAAAAGGTTTTATGAAATATGTATAAATTACCAGCTCACGTAAAATGGCTTGCTGACCAGATGTGGAAATTAAAGGAAAAACAAGACCTATGTCAACATACACATTGGAATATATTGAAGCAAGATATCCCGCCTGGCGGGTGTAAGGATACGCCGCATGCAAAAGAACAAACTTTGCATTTGGATATTTTTCAATCAAAGGTCTTAAAGGAAAGGATACATAGAATAATCGTATAAATATATATAATTGCTGATTTGAAAACGTTTGAATAAATCTACGGCATAAAATGTTCATACCGTAACAAAAGTGGATTAGATGTAATCAGATCAAGGTCAGAATCACCAAATCCTAGATCAATATAGTAAGATATTTATATATCTTTAATAATCGATAAGATTCTGTTTAAAGGCAAACATACAATATTTCTGTAGCGTGCCTGTATGAAATTGAATAGGAATATCGTGCTGGACAGCGATGTCGATTGCCAAGTTCAATATGTGATCAATTAGAACTTTATTAATAAACTTAGCAGATCCTTTCTTATCAGGTAATGACTCAAAATCCGAAATAAAGTTTCCTAATGCAACTGCAGTGGCTTCAGGATTTGGAACACAATTGATATTCAATCCTGACCTATAAGCAGCAATACTTTTGAAGGCCGCCACCGATTCAGATTTTGCATAAATTTCAAATTGCTTTTTCAATGATTCTTCGAATGCTGAGAAATTCAATACTTTTTGATTGGATGTTGCTAAATCATACAAGATCTTTTCTGCAATACTTTCGATTCTCACGATTCTTCGCACTACGTCAATTAATCCTACATGACTTTGCACATCCATAAGACCACCTAAAGCGTCAAGCCCATCATCCAAAAGTAAGGACTGTATGCCAGTATATTTAAAGCAAGTTTTACATATATCAATATATGACATTAAATCCCTCACTTGTTTGATATTATCTAAGGTTGGTGGACAATTATAAAATTCAGCAAGCTGGCGTACGCGTACACATCGTTTTAAAGCACTATTTTGAGGTGCTTTCGAAAAGCATATTTCCAATGGGCAGGTCAACGATGCATCAGATGTTAAAAGATTATGACAGTGATTGTCAATTAAAGGGAAAGTAGATACCATTTTGAGTAAAGCTTCACGATTATTGGCCATTATTCAGGTAAAATTGTAAGTTCCGTAATGATACGGAAAAAAAAAAAAAGGGCAAATGCAATGCTCTTGACTTCCTACCTAATGTATATTCCTGAAAAAGCAATCAAAAAAATTATACGTACGTAATCGTTAAATGAAGCTAAAAATAATTAGTTAATTCAGTAATTTATTGCAAATTCGTGCATATATCTTATTTTTTCATTCAACTGATACGTACGTACTGTACGTACGTATAATCTTTTATGATCAAGATTTCACTGAATAAGGAAAGGATTTTCGTGAAAAATTATAAGCATATATAGGGAGCGCATAGAAATTTACTATTTCCACTATATACGTATACATGACGAACATTGTTACAATAAATTACAAAATAGTAAATTTCCATGGTGAAATAGGCGTTCCCTATATAAATTATATGTAGTCGATATAATTGCATACCGTCAGACTTTTTTATGCATATAGACAATATACGCATTTAAGTCATAAGATCCATTTTTGCGTTAATAATTAAAAGTCAAAATTTTTTATACATTTAGAGAGTATATGCAATTAGAAAGGTTTGAAATAATTAGTATATACAGTAGTTTAGTACTCGACCACCAACAGTAGTTATCACGTGGTTAATGGCACGCAAAAAAATCGCATAATTTCGCATAATTACAGAGTTATGGGAAAGCATTAGCCACATAGTTTACCTCCATTTCGCATATTCCTACATGATGTACATAATCATGCATGCGCATGGCGTGCATATGATGTTTGCCCGATGCCATAATTATTATACATCGGATCAGTGGTGATTTGCAATCATTTCAGAAAATATCCTCCAAGATTATGATTTCAGTGTGCACTAATATTAATAAATTTTTAATTACATAGCATTCTAAGAATGTTCTAATCCATGAAGGAAAACCTCGTTTGGCTGATTTTGGTCTTTCAAAATCTCTTCTAGAATCAAAAGAAGGATATACATCAGAAATTCGTGGAGTACAGGCTTATGTTGATCCAAAGTTATTGAGAAAAAAAAATCATCGTCATAAGAAATCTTCTGACATTTATAGTTTCGGTGTGCTTATGTGGAAATATATACTCGTCGTATTCCATTCGCAAAAAGTGATCATGATGAAATACTTTCTTTGAAACTTTTTTTTGGCCTAAGAGAAGGACGAGAAATTAGAATGCCTATGGATTATATAAAAATATATGAAAAGTGTTGGATTCCAGATCCTATATTCAGACCTAAAATTCCTGACATATTAAATGATCTTAATAATCTAAAGCCAACGCCAACTTGTACGGCAGAGGATATTCAGTCAACAGGTTTGCGATGATATGAACAGCTGATAAGAATTATTCTCAATTGTATAAAGCAAAGAAATAATAAACTTTTTCTAATTTTAATTCATTATAGATCCACCATTACTACCTTCGGTAATTCAAGATCTATCTAATATACTTCCGGATTATATTAATAAAATGCAAGAAGATGCTACTGCACACATGCAACTACATCAACTCTCGACAGTAGATTTAGAACAGTCTATTAATTTTGATTCATTTTTACTATTATTCAAAAGAATAAATCAGCTTAAAAATGAGATATCTGACGATAATATACAACTCAATAAAAGAATGTGTGTAGTATTAAATCAATGCATTATCGACGCTGATTACAATGTTCAAACGCTCAATAATCGTAAAACAGATCAAGATACATTCACAACATTAGAGAATTATGTATTGTTTCAAATTTTTCTGCGAAATATTGAAAATATCAAAGACTTTACTGAAAATATTTCTCAAATAAGAGGGTTAAAATTTTTTATTCAAGTTACTGATTCAGGAATTTCATTTAAAAAATAAATATTTTGTATTGATAAAAGAATTTTGTGAATCAATAACATCTCTAAAATTTGAATCTCGGATAAACAAACAAATTAGTAACATTATTGGTGAGGTTGACGATTCGTTCAATGATATAGGAGAAACAATGAAGGTATTTATTTTCATAATAATTCCATCCTTAGAGATGTAATCTAAATATTATCTATTTTTCTAGTTTATTCAAGCATTTCAATGTCATGTTAAAGAAGTCAATTCCATAATTGACTTTGTCGACCAAATAAATATTAATATTGAGAATGTCAATGCTAATGACAACAATGATGATTTGTTTGATCACAAATCATTAGAATTTATAAAGGAGCTTAAAGATAATAACACTCAAGAAGCATACGATGGTAACATCACAATTATAAAGAGTATTTCGTATGTAAAGAAGGACATGTGCGTTCAGGCAGCACTTTTAAAAAGTTCAAATGGTTTAGCAAATATAACCAAACTTTATGGAATAATACAATCATTTAAATCAGTATATAAAGTCATAGAATGGTCTGAATATGGTAATTTAAAAATGTTCTACGAAAGATACAAACCTTTGAATCTTTCAATTAAGTTACAAATTGCGTTGGACATAAGTAGTATAAGTAGTGGATTAGTGTTTCTTTCTGCAGTGAAATTTTTACATCGTAATATTACATCTGAAAATATTTTGATTACAAATAATATGAAGGCCAAAATTACAAATTTTTTTCATAGTCGATTGATAACTGATGAATCAAGAAAGCTTAAGGAGAAGTCTTAACACTTACACTCAATCAAAACGTACTTACACTCAATCACAATCACAACGCACTTATACTCGATCACAACTTTCATACAGCTATGATAAATATGATATTAAGTCCGAAAATCATGAAGATGATTATGATTTTAAGTCTGAGAATTATAGGTAGGATTAAAAATTTAGTTACGGCCAAATTTACTGCTATCAACATCTCTGTCATTTATATACAGTATACAAACCTGAATGGCTTTACATTAAATCTATTCTGATTTAGTTTCGGAGTGGTTCTCTGGGAACTTTCAAATGAAAAAACTCCGTTCGATGGTTGTGATGATAATGAAATAAAAGATTTTATTCTTCGCTACGATAATGAAAAATGGAAATTCAATAATCCAATGCCAAAAAGATATATAGAGATCAGTAAACAAGGTAAATAGCAAATTTACCCTTATGTAATAATCCTTAATGCGATTATTAATTTTTTTTCTTCTTTAGCACTTGCACATGTACCAAATTATCGTCCAACAATATGCCACATGTTTACAGTTCTATATAATCTAGTAAATAATGGTGAAAAAGAGGCTCCAGAAGTGTTCGTTTCGGAAGCTTAAGAATGATTTTATTTCAATTTAAAAAAATTGGATTACAAGAAGATACTACGGTTAAGTCTCGCAAACTTATAGAAAAACATAAGCAGATTAAATGTATATTGTTGAAACTCCCAAAACCAAATTCTATAAAAAATTGATACCCCATTAAATCCGGTAGAAGATTAATCTATCAAGTCTATTTCTGCTATATAATCTAATAATGATTTTTTTCAACTTTGGTATTAATATAAAATCTGTTCACCGTGTATATCGGTTCTGAAAGATTTAAGTATATTCAAATATGTAAATATACAGATTATCTAATGCTATGAAACAAATCAATATTTTTACGGCATTTTTTTATTTAAACATATGGGAGCTAGAAGCATTAAATTTGAACGCCATATTTCAACATTTAAGGGTAACTAGCATCTAGGCACGCCCTTACATTCATTAACAACACATAAAGAACTTTTTTCTCAAACCTATTATAAGTTCGGTATAGGGTATATAGAAAATCATTATTTTTTTACTATAAGTTCGCTATAAACATTTGTATAAGTATATCTATATAAATTAATTAAACTAATATTTTAAATTTACAGTTTCAATTAATCAGAGCTTTGATATCAGATATATAGTTTTATATAGTTTTTTGTAGTTAAATTTTAATTGATCAATTCTTTATATGTGATCTTCGTGATACCTAAAAATAGATTACCCTAGTAGTCGATTTTGCATTAGTCGATAAAATCGGCTTAGCCGGCTTAGTCAGCCGATTTTTCAAAAAATCGACTTAGTCGGTTTTATTATAGGTTATTAAAAATTTAGGCCAGTTTATAGTAGAATTCGAAAAATTTCCAAAAAGAAAATCAACGAACGAGCAAGATTGAGACAAAATTTGAGGAAATCTCCGGTAACTTCCGAAGTTTAATCAAATAGAATTTAGAATAATCGACTCTGACTCCGGGCCGATGATTTACCTTTATCATCGCAGAATGCCACAGAAATCTAAAAAAGTAGTGCAGAATATCGCAGAATTCTATAAAAGTAGTGCA
>CAJVPY010003626.1:0-13804 GCA_910591965.1 Dentiscutata erythropus
TTAAAATAATATAAGAAAAAATTATTAATATTAAAATAATATAAAAATAAATATCAATTATAATTAAAATAATATAAAAAAATTAAGAATGTTAAAGCCCGGTGCTACGCACCGGGTTAGAGACTAGTCTCTATATATAAAGTCGCTTTAAAAAAAGGGCAACTTTTGGGACACCCGGTATGTCAAAATGGGCCCTTTTAATAT
The DNA here is from genome assembly GCA_910591965.1 of Dentiscutata erythropus. NCBI lineage: Eukaryota > Fungi > Glomeromycota > Glomeromycetes > Diversisporales > Gigasporaceae > Dentiscutata > Dentiscutata erythropus. The sequence goes on from CAJVPY010003626.1 coordinate 205, forward strand.
GAGGCATTCCATATAATCTAACTCTTTGATCACTTTGAGCCGTTTCTATTCAAAAAATATATATAAATTTAGCATTTTGTCCATTAGCGACTATTAAGAATTTAAGGTAGTAAATTCAGAAGCCTAGATTGTTATTCTCTGTTACTATATGAATTTTGAACTTCTCTAATTAAATTTTAATGACTTAAATTAGCATACATGTGCTTTAAAGGAACTTGAACTTTAATCAAGAAAATATTTTCATTATTTTTTTCCAAATTACTAAGTAAAATCTATCTTGTCGATATGCTACACTAGTATCGTCAGCCAATATCATTGAATTATGGTATGGCAATTTATAACCTTAATAAAGATCGATCGATGTAACGATCTTTTTTCTCAAATCAAAAAATCATCTATACGCAACTCGAATTTTGCTTATGAAATTACTTTTTGCAACTTTTACAAATTTCAGGCTGACTCAAACTAATATATATATATTTATTTTAAATATACCTGCCTTATTATTTATAATGCAAAAAAGAAGAATGTTGACTATTTTTTTTTCATAAATCAATTTAAAATAAGGTCAGGATCATTTTTTACTTAAGACACAAAGGTAGTCTGTTAAAATTTTTATTATATAAATTTTTTGCAGCACTCAGCCCATTTGATTGTGGTATATCGCAATACACCCGCACATATTTGAACTCATGTTAAAATCAATTTCGATGCCAGTATTAATTTTATCATATCTCGATAACGTTATGCTACACCTGACATTCACTTAGCATCATTCATCTCTACAGATTTTCGATAATAAATGTATGCCTTATACTCGTCCTTTTCAATCCCAACTCCATTAAGATAACAGTTTCCAACTTCTCTTATTCCATTAATACATCCCATCTCTGTAGATTTTTTATAATTAATGAATGCCTTATGTTCATCTTTTTCAACTCCAATTCCATTTCGATAACAATATCCAACCATATATGCCCCTTTATCATAACCCATTTCTGCTGATTTTTGATAATAAATGAAAGCCTTATGTTCATCTCTTTCAATTTCACTTCCATATTGATAATAGTATCCAGCCTTACATGCTCCAGGAGCGTATCCCATATCTGCAGATTGTAGATAATAATTAAAAGCCTTAATGAGATCCTTTTCAACTCCAATTCCATGTCGATAACAATATCCAACATTGAATGTACCTCCAGCATATCCCATCTCTGCAGCTTTTTTATAATGAATGAATGCCTTATGTTCATCCTTTTCAACTCCGATTCCAATATGATAACAATATCCAACATTATTCGTTCCAATAGCGTCACCCATCTCAGCAGATTTTTGATAATAAATAAATGCCTTATGCTCATCCTTTTCGAACCATTTACCATAATGATAACAATTTGCAAGAATAACTTGAACTGTAGGATTGTTTTGATCATCTAAACAAAAATTTACAATATTAGCTGGAATCTGTTTCTTCTTTATTAAAAATTGTCCTAATATATTAAGAGCAACGCGGGAATTTAAACGTTTCATTCTTTCTTCATTATACATATTACACATTTCTTTAACAATTTCATTAAGAAAATCCTGGGAAGATTCTTGTGACTTGTTATCTTCTAAATATAATTGAGCAGTATTATTGATTATTTGAATAATATCTGATGAACTGTCGACTTTTTCTGGCTGTTTTTCAAGCATGTTACTAAAAATTAACATGTTAATGCAAAGAATGTATTACAAACATATGGGCGTATCATATTTATTGAAGATATGAATCACATTTACCATATATGAATTTATATTGTAACACTTAAAACAAATTAGGAAGCTACATAATCAGAGATATACTGTCTATCGCTATGATCCTTTTCTGTAAATTAATCGGTTTTTGTAAATAAGCTTCTCGTGAATGAATGTCTGCAAAATATGGTGTCTTTGAAGTAATTGTCGATGAGTTGATCGGAACTGATTTCTATCACTATTGAATTATTATAGATAAGCGGAGCCTTGTATTAGATCGTTTGAGACAGATTGGCAATGAGCTCAATAAAGAAGTTTAATTTTTAGTTATGAAACTAAAGGGCTTCCAAAAACTTTCGTCATTGACGAATTCAAAACTTATGATAAACCTATGAAACCTACGAAAATCGATGAAGTATATTCCAGTAATACGATAATTTGTTTAATCACAAGCATAAGGCGAAATGTGTAGTGATAGTTATAGTAATAATATGATGCTAATTAATTTTTAAGAAACTATTTCACAAAATTTAATAATTCTCTTAAATTAATAACCGAATTATAACTTTTTAAATGTGTTTTGATCAAGTAATAATTAAACAATTAAATATTTATTATAATTTTCATTACGTTGTATAAATGAAGTAAGGGTTTACAGAAATTAGGCCAGCGTTCAGAAATTTAAATCAAGTTAGTGAGCCACCGCAGTGTTGGAAATATGTTCTCATGAGAATAAATTTAATTATGTTCTCAACAATAAAATTTATTTATATCTCAATTTTTTTTAAATTCCTTTTTTCGGAAAATATGGAGCATTTATTCAAATTTTTGTCCCAACCCTTCGTTCGATTCCTAATTTTATTTCCATCTGGCATTATGCTATTATATTTATGTAATACATAGAGAACATATTTTTCGAGTATTATGTTCTCGAATTTTTTTTCTTAGAGAACATTTACAGAATATTAAATGTTCTCAAATCTAAAAATATGAGAACATGAGAACATAAGATTTTCAACTCTAGCCACAGTTATTAGATGATACGTATTAGCAAAATCAATAAAGCAAAATAAAAGATAACTTTAGTTGATAGCAATAATATATAAAATAACAAATATTCATAAATTATATAAAATATATTTTCTATGGTTTATTTTTTCTTCTACGCTTCATATGTTAAGTTTTCTTTTTTGCCTTAATAAAAAATATAGCTCTAATTCCTGCTTCATTTGCATCATTTTTGATCCGAAAAAAAATTTTTCAAAATAAAATTAACGGTTTTATTAAGAATCGTGTCTTCAATAATCGATCTGTTGAAACAATAATTCAGGTGTCTTAGCGTTGTTTTACTCAAAAATTACTACGAAAATTTGAACCTATGAATAAACTTGTAATGAATTAAATTAATCTATATCAGCTTTATTTTGCTAAAAGCTTTTTATTATTTGTTTCTCATTGATACAGTAAAAAATTTATTCAGTCATGTTGCACCAATTTCGTGCGTGCCTTTTAGCCAGTATCATTGAATTACGGTAATTTTATAACCTTAACAGATGAAACAATCTTTTTTCTTAAGACAAAATCGTTTATAACTCAAAATTTTTGCTTCACCTTTTTAAAAAATTTACATGCAAATTTATGCAGACTCAGACGAATATATCTCTTTGATTTTACTCATATCTGACCTTGTCAGTTGTCAAGCAAAAGGAGGGAAATTGACAACTTTTTCAAAAATATTTTTTAAGTCATTTTATAATGAGGTCAGAATCATCTTTAAGACACAAGATAGTTATTAATAAAATATTTAGTATAGCTCACTAAAATTTTCATTTATTTTGATTTATTATAAATTTTCTAACGTTATACAGCACTTGACGTTCTACAAGCGTTAACCATCTCTACAGATTTTTGAAAATAAACGTATGCTTTATACTCATCCTTTTTAACACCAATTCCATGAAGGTAACAATTTCCAGCTGCTCTTACTCCATTAGTATTTCCCATATCTGCAGATTTTTGATAATAAATAAATGCCTTATGTTCATCTTTTTCAACTCCAATTCCATATCGATGACAATATCCTACGCTATATGTACCTTTATCATATCCCATTTCTGCTGATTTTTGGTAATATATAAAAGCCTTATGTTTATCCTTTTCAACTCCAATTCTATTGAAATAACAATATCCAACCATATATGTTCCAATAGCGTGTCCCATCTCTGCAGATTTTTGATAATAAATGAATGCCTTATTTTCATCCTTTTCAACCCCATTTCCATATAGATAACAACATCCAACATTATATGTTCCACTAACGTGCCCCATCTCGGCAGATTTTTGATAACAAATAAATGCCTTATGTTCATCTTTTTCAACTCCAATTCCATTCTCATAACAATATCCAACACTATTTACTCCCTTAGCATACCCTATATCTGCAGATTTTTGATAATAAATGAATGCTTTATGATCATCCTTTTCAACTCCGATTCCATTCTCATAACAATATCCAACATTACTTATACCAATAGCGTCACCCATCTCTGCAGATTTTTGATAATAAATGAATCCTTTATATTCATCTTTTTTAACTCCAATTCCTCCTTCATAACAATAGCCAACATTGCACGTCCCTCCAGTGAATCCCATTTCAGCAGATTTTTGATAATAAATGAACGCTTTATCTTTATCCTTTTTAATTCCAATTCCTTCGTTATAACAATATCCAACACTATTCATTCCCCTAGCATCATCCATCTCTGCAGATTTTTGATAATATATAAATGCCTTATATTCATCCTTTTCAACCCATTTACCGTAATGATAACAATTTGCAAGAAAGATTTGTACCGTAGGATTGATTTGATTATTTAAACAATAATTAATAATACTAACTGGATTTTGCATTTTATTTATTAGAAATTGTTCTAATTTATTAAGAACTGAACAGGAATCTATGCCCTTTAATCTTTCTTCATTATACAGATTACACATTTCTTTAACAATCTCATCAAGTACATCTTGCGACATGTTATCTTCTAAATTCAATTGTGAAGTATTATTGACTATTTGAATAATATCTGATGAACTGCCGATTTTTTCCGGCTTTTTCAATGAGTTATTGAAAATTGACATTTTAGCTCAAGAAAGAATGTGTTACGTACGTACGTACTTAAATACGTATGTATGCATCATATTTATCGAAGACGTGTACTGCATTCTACCATATATGTATCTGTATTGTAACACTTGCCAGTAAATTAAGAGTTACGTAATCGTAGGAATAGTGCAGTATGTCTATAGTTGTCGACCAAACCTAACTAGTTTGGGGCTTTCTAGGGTATTAACCATTAATCATTATTTTGGATTATTTAAAACTGGGGCTTACTGCACGAATTGGGATTTGGGACAAAATTTCAATTTGGGCTAATAGTTATAATTATTTGGACGACAACTATAAGTATGGCCCGTATTATTTCACCGAAAAGCTTATTTTACAGATGATTTATTAATTTCAGAATTTACAGACAGTTTCGCATACAGTCTAATATTAGTGTTATTTTTAAATAAAACCCTGACGGTGATAGTTGGGACGTCATATGACGCCATTTTATTATAATTATTATTTAGGAACTTATGCATGTACAATGGATATTACATCTGCATGATGTATGACTATTTACAAAATAACTACGTATTTACATCATTTATTTGAAGTATTTATTTTTTCAAGATAGCTTTTTTCTTTTCTTCGCAGCTTAGTCCCCATAAGCAAGATCTTTCCATATTAATGGAATTGCAGATTTTGGAAGTGGACAGTCTCCCCATCTTTCATTGATATACCATACCCAAATTTCGTAAATTATATTTATGTGTAGCCAGATCATCAACTTGTGAGGACGTTTGGACCTATGTTAAAAGCTTTAACTATTTCCTCTATTTATGATGGTAGGTTTTGATCAATTCTGAAAAGATTATACGCAGACATCCAAATTTTTCTTGCTTATACGACAGTCTATTGTAAAGTGTTCTATTGTTTAATTTTATCTCGACGCCATGGGCGTTCCCGGTACAAAGTGTTTTATCAAGTCTCGAGTAGCAGAGCTTGTGGATTGCGCAATATAGTATATCTTTTTTGTTATTTTGCACCCACTTTAGTTGGATCCGCGCCCGATTTTCTTTCCTGTTATTATATTGAAGATGTTGTTCTGCGTAAGTGCATTTTTTATGGAAAGTTCTCTTAGGTATTCTGTTGCACGGGATACTTCAGCTCATATTAGTATAATTTTATATTGCACTGTCCACGAAATGAACATGTCTGTGAATTAATCGTCTTAAAATAAGCTTATTGGCGAAATGAGTGTTGGCGTAACATGGTGTCTATGAAGTGCTTTTCGATGAGTTGTTCGGAGCCGATTTCTATTACTAGAAGTTATTGTAATAATTATACAACAAAGTCCAGTATTGGATTGTTTGAGACAGGGTTCGCAATGGTGTAGTTTAAATTAAAGAGCCCCGGATTAATGGTGCTTGACGAAACCTACAAAGATCGATGAAGCATTTTACAGTAATACAATAGGTATCGCAATTAGTTTAATCATAAACACAAGGCAATATTTATAGTGGCTTATTATAATAATTATATTTGATGCAAAATTTAATTTATATTAAATTTACTTTTAACATTACGTTGTATATAAAGGACGGGCTTTACAAAAGTTCAGCTGGCATTTAGAAAAATTGTATCGGGTTAGTGAACTACGTGGATAGTTTAGTGCTATCAATAAGGCTAAAATAAAGATAACTTTAGTTGATAATAATAATATATAAAAGAATAAAATTTTAATTTATTGCTATAAATATTATTTATAAATTGTTTATATAAATTACATTTCTTTGCTTTTTCTTTACACTTCATCCACTAAATTTTCTTCTTAGTTATACTAAAAAATATAGCCCCAATACTTGTTTCATTGAAGCTTTTTAGTTCAAAAAAAAATAAAATTTTGTAAAAAATAAAATTTAATAATTTCATTAAGAATCATGTCTTCATCGTTCATCGTGATAAGTTGAAAAAATTCGAGCCTCTATGAAGAAACATGTAATGAATTAAATTAGTCTATAAAAGCTTTAATAGAATTTGTATTTTTACTAAAAAAAAAAAATTTTATTACTCATTGGTCAGAAAAATTTATCCAATCAATATGTTGCACCTATTTCGTACAGTACGTGTCATTATCATTGAATTACGAAAATTAGATGTAGCATTATTCTCATATTAGACATTATGAAGGTACATGATGGGCCATTTCATCTTTCTCTTCTGCCATTACATACTGTGCTCAGTAACAAATCTATTTTCACGTGGATATGTGCTCACGTGATGAATCATAAACGAGGATCGAATGTATGGGCCTACGCTATGGCGCAGCGTATTCAACTCGTTACACAACAACAATGAGTGAAGGCGGTGGAATGGGACTAACTCGAAGAGCTAGATAGTAATCAGGCAGAAGAGAAAGTGAACAAGACAAACGAAGTAAGAAAGCACAATTTTCTCCCACATTTATCTTTATAATCTTTGTCGCAATGTATATTTACGTATAACTTTTATTACATGCATGCAAATGCATAATTCTGTAATTATGCGTAATCTCTATTTGCATACAATCATATGCATACCTATTGTCATTTCATATAAGCCTCTTTTCATACAAGCCACAAATCTGGCGATCCTCGCGATAACGTGACTATTGTCAACGCATAGATTCAGTTCTTTTTTCTATAAATTTTAGTCATATTTCAATATATATCTTTTTGACTTTACTCATATTTGACCTTGTCATTTGTGATACGAAAAGGAAGGGAAGGAAATTGACAATTTTCAAAAAATATTTTATTAGTCATTTTAGAATAAAGTCAGGATCATTTTATATTTAAAACAAAAATGTAATATATTGATAAAATCTTGTAGTATAGCTCTTCAAAATTTTTATTTTCTTTGGTTTACTACAAATTTTATAACATTAAAGGTTTTTTTTTTTTCTCTCTTTTTTGCACAAATTTAACGCAAGTTAAATTATTAGTGTTTATCATTTCAAATTCCATTTCAATGACGTTATGAAGCACTTGGCATTCCACTCATCTCTACAGATTTTTGATAATAAATGTATGCCTTATACTCATCCTTTTCAACACCAATTCCATAAAGATAACAATTTCCAACTTCTCTTACTCCATTGGTATTTCCCATATTTGCAGATTGTTGATAATAAGTAAATGCTTTATGTTCATTTTTTTCAACTCCAATTCCATATCGATAACAATATCCTACCATATATTTCCCTTTATCGTATCCCATTTCTGCGGATTTTTGATAATAAATGAATGCCTTATGCTTATCCTTTTTAACTCCAATCCTATTGAAATAACAATATCCAACCATATATATTCCACTAACGTTTCCCATCTCCGCAGATTTTTGGTAATAAATGAACGCCTTATGTTCATCCTTTTCAACTCCAATTCCATTTCGATAACAATATCCGACCATATATGTTCCACCGACGTGCCCCATCTCAGCAGATTTTTGATAATAAATAAAAGCTTTATTTTCATCCTTTTCAATTCCAATTCCATTGAAATAACAATATCCAACATTATAAGTCGATCCAGCGTATCCCATTCCTGCAGATTTTTGATAATAAATGAATGCTTCATGACTATTTTTTTCAACTCCAATTCCATTTTGATAACAAGTTCCAACATTATGTATTCCTCCAGCACATCCCATTTCTGCAGATTTTTGATAATAAAGGAAAGCCTTATTTTCATCCTTTTCAACACCAATTCCATTTTGATAACAATATCCAACATTACTTGTTCCCCTAGCGTCTCCCATTTCTGCAGATTTTTGATAACAAATAAATGCTTTATTTTCATCCTTATCAATCCATTTACCATAACAATAACAACATGCAAGAATGATTTGAACCGTAGGATTAATTTTGTTATCTAAGCAAAAATTGACAACATTTGCTAGATTTTGTTTTTTCTCTATAAGAAATTGTTCTAATGTATCAAGTGCTGAACAGGAATCTCTGCCTTTCAATTTTTCTTCATTATACAGATTACACATTTCTTTAATAATTTCATTAAGAAAATCCTGGGAAAAATTTTGCGACTCGTTATCTTCTAAGTTCAATTGAGTAATATTATGGGTTGTTTGAACAATATTTGATGAAGTGTCTATTTTTTCTGAATGCTTTTCAGATGGATTATTATTAATTGACATTTTAACGCAAGAAAGAATGTGTTATGTACGTAAGTACGATGGAAGCATCGTATTTATTGAAAATGTGTAACACATTGTGCCACATGCATATTGTAACATTTATCTACAAACTAGGAAACAGTGTAAACCCGCCATTCAAAAAGATTCAGCTAGCCAATTAACTTGGAAATTCTGTTCAGGTGTAACGTAAAAAATTGTGTTCATTCAAAGCAAAGTCATGCATAGAGTATATAAATATATATATATATACTCTAAACATGGTTTTGCTGTGAATGAACCAAAATGTATAAAAAGTAAACAATATAAAAAATCGCTTATAAATCAAAAATTAACTTATGAAACTGCTTTCTGCACATTAATTAATTAATAAAAAGTTCTTTATTACTCTCAAACCAACCTGTTATGCAATACATAAATATAGAAAATAATGCAGTAAATATTTTTTATAGTATAATTTCACAAAACAAAAAAAAAAATAAGTATCGAAAAGACGCTTTTGAATATTATATGAAAGCAGCTGTTAAGAAATTCTGATGAGGTGAATTATGTTAATCTTTGTTATTATTATGGAATTATAGTAGAAATAAACTACCAGAAATCTGCTGATATTGTAAGAAGTCTGATTTGAACGATTTTTATTACCTTTATGGAGTCGAGCATTTGAATACTTTGAAAGTCTGCTAATATGGGTGTTAACTGAGCAACGATTGGTGTTGCTTTATGTTATCAAAACGGTACCGTATAAAGAAACTTGAAAAAATAGTTCACCAGAACATATTAATTCTGAACTTAAGAGAATATTAGATGATGAGAGATTTAAATAATCTTGGATTGATTATAATGAGTTCACAAATATCTGGAAACTGGAAAAGAAGGATTCGCAACTAATATAGTACAACTTGGAAAGATAGAATTAATAATATATCGTAAGATGTTGCATTTAAAGTTATTAGTGATTCAATAGTTTGGGAATATCAAATAATAATTATGGTGATAATAATATTTTTTTGGATATTTCCCAAAAGTTTCGTTACGGTAAAACTTCATAGAAGTATCACAATTAGAACGGAAAGATAAATTGAATATTTTGTCCTATATAGCTTTCTTATAAACACGATCATAGAGATTTACACAGAAGAATCATTTTGCAAATCAATGATCTTAAACTTCCGAAAAGTAAAGGAAGGAGTTCTGCCGCATATAGCACCAGAAATTTTGATGGTTCAACCGTATACTCAAGTATCAAATATTTACAGTCTTGGAGTTATCGTGACTATATTCCAACCTGACAAGGAGCATTTGATGAAATTCCGTTTGCTGAATCTCGTATTACGAATTATCGATGTATGGATAAAGATTTTGATAAACGACTGATATTATTGAAATAATCACTCGTTGGTTGAATGAAATAGACCTGAAAGATGATAATGAAAGTAAAAATTAATTTATGTAAGTTAATAATTAAAACAAAACAAATAAACGAGACATGTATACTAACAAGCTATATGATGCGAAAAGATTTTCTCATTATATTAGTAAACCGATTGATGAAATAGAAATACCGAGCAATTTCTAAAATTCATTTTATATAAATACCCGATCACTATATCAAGATCACAGTATTTAGTAGAGATGTGCCTGTGTGCGAGATGCTGATATCTTATTCGCGCGATTAATCATATGATCATAATCTCGCGCGAAATAAATTTTTAATAAAAAAACCTATCATATATTTCGCGCGAGATATGAAGTCATCGTTTATTTCGCGCGAATTCATATGATATGCGTAATGTTTGTTATATTTGTCGCGCGAGAGGCACACCTCAAGTATATTTAGCAAAAATATCCTGATCGGTATGTGTACAAGCGGAAACTTCGTTTCCGCTAATATCCAACGTCTCAAGATATTTTTATTACAAATGTGTTTATGTAACATGTAATCTTTTCATAGTTTGTGTATAAAGAATATTTATTCATTTAAGCCATTTCATGACTATTTAACTATTTTTATTATATTTGTATCCCGGTTAGTTGGGATGCATAAGAATTATTTACATTTGCAAGTTGCATAAATAATTGACGGGCATGAAGTTAGCTCTATTATTAGATCCCTTCACCAGTTTTTTTTAGTTTTTATTGAACATTAATTATTCTAAAGATATACATTTTTGTATAAATTAGTACTCAATTCACTTTATTTATAAAATTTGAGATCATACTTACTGTTCATTGTTTTGCATGACAATGTCGCGCAATTGCTTATTTTATAACTCGAACACATGAACCAAATATTAATATTTTGGTCAAGTTACCTATTTAATATGAACTTTACGCAAGTCGAACTTTAAAGTTTTATCAGAATTCCTGTGAGATATCAGTTAAATATTGGACGTTTATAAAGCTAATAGCCATCCGATATTTGCGGCCTATCGGATAGATATCAATTCTGATAGGCCTATCAAGCATCCGATACTTCTATTGACAAAAATATTAAATATCTGATATTTTATAATAGAAGTATCGGATGTTAATAGGCCTATCAGAATCGATATTTATCCGATATGCCGCAAATATCGGGTAGCCATTAGCTTTATAAACGTCCGATATTTCACTGATATTTCACAGAAATTCTGATTGATCTTTAAAGTTCTACCTGTGTTAATGATAAATATAAAAAATATAATATATATTATTTAGTCGATTATATGGCTTATATGCCTTGCTTGTATTTAGGGTTACAACTCAAACCTTTTTATTTTTTGGGTTTGTGAATTGGATACTCTTATAAATTTGAACGAATGAAATACTAATACCGCTTATCAACTATTTTTTGAATTCTTTATCCAGTACATTACATTTAAACTAGAAAATAGACTTTTACTTGCCCTTATTTTTTCTGGTAATCTGCTTTGATTAGTAATTTATTATGAAATTAAAAAATAAATGCAGATCTTAAATCGATTATAATCAGTTGAGTATACATTCACGACTGAATATTACGTAATCTGATCGGTCACTCTAGTAATGCTAAGAACATAGCATAATTATATAGACTGTTTTATCCAGTATTGCTAAATACCGGTGCATTTTAACTTTGAATTTTGGTGATTGCCTTATAAAAAATTATCATTCGTTGGACAAATTTATTTCTAACATGAGTACAGTCTGAATAATTTGAATAAAAAATCAGCAACGTAAATTAATGACAAAGTTTGGAGCAAAATTGAAGCAGTTCCAAATTATAGGTATATGTTAGTTACAAATTTGTCACATGATATTTGAAAAACACCAAATTGCCATCACTGCCGTACTCTAAATTGTTGTTACCTAATTTCAATATACGTATGTTGTAAAAGGACGAACTTGGGTGACTATAATTAATAGTTAAAACACAACCAAAAAGTCAAGGCTACTCGAAAGAGGGCATGGAAGATTTGGTCCGAGAACCAAGGATCCTACTGCGACTAGAATCCTTGGGGCTATCGTTATATGGTCTTTATTATTATAATACTTCACTACTTTTCAGGTACATGAACTCAATGGTTATTTATACATTACAGATAACCTTGGAGCTTTGCTACAACGATTAGAATTTCTAACCAATATGACCATTTAAAGTATCGGGGAATCTATACTCAATTTATGACTATGACTTTAGTTCCACCATTGAACATCAGAGGCGCCTTACTATTGTTCTTCAATGGAGCATCGCCTCAAGCCAAACCCGAATTGGCATTTATTAAACTCCCTCACTTTTATCGATCAATGCGCATTTCAGGTCCAGAGTCATATGCTTGGATCACGTTTTACACTGCGGCGGGGTCACGTTACCCCTTCACAATGTACAGTACATAATGACTTATCAGTTATAAATATTCGACGTTGCTTCACAATTTAAGTTGATTTTGAATTGATCTACTTCTTTCTTAATTTAGAAATAACTTGGGTCAGTTCTTAATGCAACACTACGTAACTTAAGCTCTGGGGTGTGACCAATCATTGTGCGTGACAAATAAGCACCGGCTAATTTGTTTATATAATATGGGCAGCCGTCAATAGAAATCACGCAAATCTACATTTGAAAAAAAAATTATTGCCTTAAATTTCACAGCTCATGTCTCGATGAATTTTAAAACTATCTTAATGATTGAATATTCAACAGAAAGCTTGGATCATAAGCTTTCTTTTGAATACTAAATCATCAAGATAGCTTTAAAATTCATCGCTGTGGAAATTAAGGCATTAATTTTTTTTCAAATGTAGATTTGCTTGATTTCTATTGACGGTTGCCCATATTTAGTCAGTGCTTATTTGTCACGCTGAATGATATTAGTTTAGGGTTAGTTTATGAACATAGTTCAGGCCAGTTTATTTTTTTAATTCTGGTAAACAAATGACGTCATGATATGTTTATCTTAAAGTGGAACTCGGAATCACTTATTAATTTATTATACTACATATGTATTACGTATGTGATGTTAAATGATGTAATAAATAATTAGGGTAGCTGCGCGACGCGGTGGTGTCGCGCCAAAACCAGGAACGCACTACGGATTGGTTTTGAAA
>CAJVPY010003627.1:0-13804 GCA_910591965.1 Dentiscutata erythropus
AAACGAAAGAGGTTTTGTGACCTGTAGTAAGCTAAACTTTATGAAATACGCAATTTTACTTTGAAGAAATAGTATAGGAGTATAATAGAACTTGGGAATAAATCAGTTATTATCCACGAAGTGGACATAACATATACATATCATGTGATTCAGTATCTATTTACATGTCTTTATTTTTTATATTTTGCAGTTTTTGATCAGATTGAGTCCATATTTTTCATCGACAATCACTTCATTTCACCGACAATTATTAATCGACAGTCTATTTCACCGAAGCTCATTTCACCCGGCAAGTTTTTTTTTTATAAATTACACTAGATTTAACTCTAATTCTAACCTAACCCTAATGATATCGACCAGAATTACTTTGTCTGTAAAATGAGCTTCGGTGTGAGAGACCAGATTCGTACGGTATGAGGTGTAAAATACCTTATTCTAAAATTTGTACCATGCTGATCCGGTGTAATAAAGAAATTATCATTATAGTATATTGTTTTTAAAATAGGTATTTTACACCCTTTAAATACTTAATGTTGTTAACCGAAATTGTTTTATTTTTGTCGAAATATTTCGACATTTACAGCTGTTCTCATAAATTTTAGGCCATCTAGTAAAAAATTGACCGAATGACTGTTTGGCCGATTTGATAAGTTTTTGATTTCGGTAGGAGTCACACGATTTGTCACGCAGATCATTGGGCAAATTTTTTCTTATGAAATTTGAGTGATCGACATCTACTTAAATTTACATAGTAAATTGCAGCGGTGACCTACTTTCAATCACTCATTTCAAGGGTTTCATAAAAGGAAACTGCACTTACAACACATAGTACGACAGTTCAGAAAATTGAACTCAATGTCGTATATATGTTTAAAGTGCAGCAAGAAATAAAATCGAGATTAATCTAGTCTCCAAAGATCGCCCATCGTTTCATCGCACATAATACTGGTAGTATTAAAAAAGTTGTATTTCACAAACTTTCGAAGTCTTTTTTGACTTTCTGATAATAACTATTTTTAATACCAAAGCGTTCGCATTTTCAAGTTAGCTTTTAAGGTAGGTTGTCGAGCATTTGTTTTCTTCTCAGTTAAAAGACTCAATTTCACATGAAAAATGATCAGTAATTTTTGCTTTGGAATGAAGTAAATTAACCTTATTGATCTGGTAGACAAGTATGGATTTATTGTTTTATGCACAAAGATTAATATTGTCATTTATTATTTTACTGTAGAACGTTGTCCAAGCTTAATTATAGTTAAACCTCTATATGCACCCTTCTTTTGGACTAGAGATGGGACCCGAAACCTTTTTGGCCAAATCTGAAAGTTTTGGGTTTCGGATTATAGGTTCCAAAACCTCATCAGAAACTCAAAATCTTATCTGAAACCCCGAAACCTACCTGAAACTCTGAAACTCTACCTAAAACCTCCTAAACCCCATCTCGAACCTTTTCAAAACCTTAAGCTATTAAAATTTAATTTTGTATAATAATTTAGTTTTAATTAATGTACTTTGCACTATTTATGATGAAAAATAGTGCTTTTTGAAATACGGATAATAATCAAATTGTAGAAGATTGAAGCTTTAGATAATGAAGATGTGTTAAATGTTTTTATTTAAAATTCAGAAGATGAAGATGATCCAAATGAAAAATAGCACAGTCTTTTTGATGATATAGTATTACTCAATTATTTGATTGGTTTTGATCATTAATCAAAACAAAACAAACAGCAGTTGGGTTAGAATTAGCTTAGGATTTGGCCAAGACAATAGCTAGAAAACCCAACTCAAATTTAAGAAATTCTTTTGTTATAATAAAAAAAAAAGTTTTATAAATTTTAAGTTAGAAGTGATTTTTTAAAAAGTCAATTTTTATATTTACCTGATCCTGCATCTTGATTGGCCAAAGGTTTCAGATTATAGTTTTAGGGTTTTGGGTTTCAAATTTTTTCAAAAATCCAAAGAGTTTTGAAAGAATCTTGGATATCTCTCATATAGATCATACTTTTACTTTAGCCTAAAGTCCAATTTTAGTTTTAGCAAATTGAAGATAATTTTAATAAAAGATTATAATTAAGTATTTTGTCAAAATTACATCAATTTTATATATTATTTTTTATTTTTAGCAAATTACCTGCATTTTGGAAGAATTATACTCAAAAATAAGCTATTTCATTTTTTAAACCACTATTATTTTTCAAAATTCAAGAGAAGATACTTAATTTTAGATTTTTTTGATCAAAAATTCAAAATTATATATCTTCTCTTGAATTTTCAAGAAATATAAAATTAAAATACTTGCATTTTGGAAGAATTATACTAAAAATAAGCTATCTTATTTTTTAACCCACTATAATTTTTTAAAATTCAAGAGAATATACTTAATTTTATATTTTTCAATCAAAAATCCAAGATTATATATCTTTTCTTGAATTTTAAGAAATATAAAATTAAATATACTAATAGTATATTTTATATGCTAAACAAATTTACTTAGAACATAATGATATAGTAGATTTGGTCAACATGTGTTTAGTAATACAGGATCATGATTGAGTTCATATAACTTATACATTACATAATCAACCATCACGTTATATAAATAGTACAATGGTCTTTAGCTTAGAGGAGAGTTCAAAATAAAAGATTAGAAAAAGATAAATAAAAAAGTTTTTAATAATAAAGAAACCTCTAAACAGTAAACTGTATATTTACATATTACTTAGTATGTGATATACATGTGGCAGTATCTGGTACAATACTCCAGTCCTCGCAAAGCGATTTTTTTAGTAAGGTTCAATTAAGTAAAACCCCAGAAGTTGAGATACACTTTGATATATAAAGTTAGAATTAATTAGTAAAATTTTGAAAATCATAGTATTTTTAGTATTTTTATTAATAAAATTATAAAAAATATTATGATTCTCAAAATATTACTAATTGATACTAACTTTATATTCTAATAAATTTTGTTTAGCATATAAAAATACATTATACTAGTATATTTAATTTTATATTTCTTGAAATTTAAAAGAAAGTGCTTAATTTTGAATTTTTTTAATCAAAAAATCTAAAATTAAGTATTTTCTCTTAAAATTTAAAAATTTACAAATTAAATGTATCGTAATAACGTGTTTTTATATACTAAATAAGATTTATTAGAGTATAAAGTTAGAATCAATTAGTAAAATTTTGAGAATCATAGCATTTTTTATAATTTTATTAATAAAAATATTAAAAAATATTATTATGATTCTCAAAATTTTATTAATTAATTCTAACTTTATGTTTTAATAAATCTTGTTAAGCATATAAAAATACATTATACTGGACTCTTTTTGATGATCACTTGTTCCAAATTTTCTACTCAAGAAAAATAAAAATTTTGTTGAAGATAACATTGCTTTGTATTTTAATAAGATAGTTTTGTAGAGGTTGACTGAACTCTCCCAACTCCTTTACATATTCAGCATACAAGCCAAAAGTATTTTAATACAAAATAACTGCAGGAGATGCCCTTGTACAGAAAATTTTAGTAGAAACAGTGTCCTGAAGAGAAGGGTTTCTGTCAACGAAGTCTCTTAAGAGTCAAACAGAAAAGATAAGAGGAATAACAAAAGTTTTATTTTTCAATACATTTCTTACAAGCATTGCAAGTAGTTGTTATTTACCTTTAAAATTTCCTTTTATAACTTTTGCCATTCTTGAAAATTTTTTGGATATAAAGTGGAAATTTGGCTTACTTCTCCAAAGGATCAATATTGTTTAATTCCAAATTGAAAAGCCAAATAGATTACAACTATATATTCGATAAATACGGTGCTAATAATTTGGACAGGTTCTGGGTTCTAGTAGCAGCAGCAGGTGGCTTAAAATATGAGTCTATAGATAGCAGCAGCACCTGGCTTGAGATACAGATTAGGTCAGGCCAAATATTCCAGAGTCAGTTATATAGTCAGAAAGGAATACTAATATTAAGGCAGCTTTATAGTAGAGATATACAAATATTGTATTTGTTATATAATTTTTATACTTGCCTTGTATGAGTTATACCTTTTTTTTTGTGTTTGTTTTTGTGCTATTTTTGATAGAGTTAGCTGCTATTTCTCACAAGAGATAATATTTTCTTATTCAGCCTGTCTGGGCTTATCTCTTTGTTTTTTTCTTTTTTTATATTTTCTGGTTCTTCTATTTTTATTTTTTATTTTTTCACTTTTTTGTTTTGTTTCTTTTTGTATATGAACTCCTTTTCTTCTTGATGTATGTTCTAATATTAAAAATACAGAACATTTTTTTCTTTTGCTCTTGGTGAAGAAAGTAAAAATGAAGAGATAGGCTCTTGGTGAGCTGACAAGGTCTTCTAACTTACATGTAGTTTGGTGCGACAAGTTGCTCTTAGGCATGCTAGATGTAGCTAGGTAATGTTAGGCTCACAATTGTTATACTGACATTATTCATTTCATCCAAGTTTGTTTAAATAAAGTATTGTATTTGAGCTCCGGCAAGACTGTCAAAAAGCTAAAAAAAAAAATATATTATACTAGCATATTTTATTTTTTATTTCATGAAAATTTAAAAGAAGATACTTTATTTTAGCTTTTTTGATCGAAATCCAAAATTAAATAATAAGAACAGTGTTATTTATCTCCTAATTTTTTTATTAAAGGCTTACTCCCTCTAATTTTAATATATAATTTATCAGGTCTTATATATAAAATTTTAATTTTTAGAAAATCATCTAATAATTGTTAGCTCTCTAAATATTATATTCTTTCTACTTTACACATATCTATCTGTTTTTTAATTTTATATGATAAATTTTTTGTATATAATAATTGGTTTGTAAGCTTTTTTAAACAATGTTTTCTTTGTTTTCTAGTATAAAAATAATAATTATTTTAAAAAATTTATGTAATTTGATTGGTTAATTATTACAGACAATTATGAGTAAATCAACAAAAATTAATCAATTATATAAATGACTTCCTATTACAAATAAATGATACTGAGTAATTATACCAAATAGTTTACAAGCATGTACTAAATCATGAAATTGTACACATATGGTAATATTATGTAATCTTCATATATATAAGTTTTCAAAACAGAATTTCCTTAAATTTTAATCAACTTTTTTTGACAATTAACTAACAGAATCCAATAAAATTTTTTTAAACTCAATTCTACAAATTATTAGAATTTATTTAAAAAACTTTTTATCGAATTCTATCAAGTAGTTGTTGAGAAATTTTGATTCAAAGTTTAAAAATTTTATACTGCCTTCTAAAAAAAATAGTTTTTTAAAAAATTTCTAAATTTAAAATAAAATTTCTTAACAACAATTTAGTAGTAAATTTTTTAAATAGCATCTATGAGTTAATAGGATTTATTTTAAAAAAATACATTGAATTTTAACAAGTGTTTGTTAAAAAAATTTTATTTAAAATTTGAAAAATTTTTACTGCCTCTTAAGAAAATAACTATAACAGAAAATTCTCTAAATTTTAAATAATATTTTCTTGACAACTACTTGATAGAATTTGATAGAAATTTTTTTTAATAAATTCTAATAATTAATAAAACTTATTTAAATTTTTTTTATTGAATTCTACCAAGTAGTTGCCAAGAATTTTTGTTCAAAGTTAGGAAAATTTCTGTTATAATTATTTTTTTAAAAGGTATATAATTTTTTCAAAATTTGAATGAAATTATCTCAACAAACACTTGCAATAAAAATTTTTTAAAATAAGTCTTATTAACTTGTAGATGTTATTTAAAAAAACTTTTATTAAATTCTTTCAGATAGTTGTTGAGAAATTTTCATTAGAAGTTTAGAAATTTTTACAGTTATTTTTTTTAGTAAGTTTCTTCAAACTTTGAATCAAATTTTTTTGATAACTACTTGATAGAATTTGATGAAAAGTTTTTTAAATAAATTCTAATAACTTGTAGAATTGAGTTAAAAAAATTTTCATTAAATTCTGTCAGTTGTTTGTTAAAAAAATTTAATCAAAATTTAAGAAATATTATAATTTTGACAACTTACATATATAAAAATCATGTGATATTACTGTACATGCACAATCATGTGATTTGGTACATGCCTATAGACCATTCATAATTATACACTTTTGGTTGATATACGATAACAAATTATTATGCTTGGTTCGAATTTTTAGCAAATCTAAAATATGTACCAGGTTGTGATTATGTGATAGTCCAGAAATTTTTGAAGGTTTGATTTAACTAGTGTTTTGGGCTAAATTAATTTCTAAAATCTGAAATATTTCAGCAATAAGAAATAATTTCGTCAGTTCGCACTTTTTGAAGTCTAAAAACATTTTGCTAGCATAAAATAATTTCATTTGAGCAAAATATTTCAGATTCGCCTGAAACACTAGATTTAGCTCATAGTTAATTTGTATATTTCTTTTCATTAATTATATACTTTACGCAAATATTACAACACATAATAATATGTATATATTTATGAATATTTAAAAATTTTATATTATTAACAATTTTGTTTGCATATATTAATGTTCTTTGATAAATTATACTTTTTTGGAAGTTTTTCTTTTTTATGTGCTTTCATTAGTTGGGTTGACATTTTCTTGAAAAATTTACACTTTTTCATTGAATTGATGCTGGTAGTACTCAAATTTTTGTTCCACTTCATACTGATTTGGTTTTTATGATAAAGCTTCGTTGATAGTGATAAGCAGCCCATTTGTCCGATAATAAAGATTCAGCTTTTTCATGTTCGTTGCATTGATTTTTGATATTTTTTGAAATTCACTTAGGTAATTAAGGCACCTCTTAGCTGTTTATATCCACATATAAATCCACATTAAGCTATCCAATATTTATTTTTTCATATTTAACCATTGGCTTAAGTTCAATATAATATTTTTTATTATTGAATAGAAATATTTTTTGAAGTGGAGTAGGTAAATCAGACAAGTAAATTAATCAGTTTGTGTTGTTGTTGTTGTTTATTTTTTTTTTATATGAAAAGAAATATGAATCGAAATGTGAAGCGAAATATGGAGCAAAATATAAAGCAAAGTATGAAACAAAATATAAAAGCAAATTATGAAACGAAATATAAAGCAAAGTATGAAGTGAAATATGAAGCAAAGTATGAAGTGAATATGAAATGAAATGTGAAGTGAAATATGAAGCGAAATATAAAGTGAAATATAAATGAAATATATGAGTGTAGTTTATTTAATTAATCGATGATATGATCGTTTGGATTGATTTCCGGACAATCATATGATCGTCCGGAGCACAACCTGGTACACATTTTCGATTTGCGAGTTTAATTGTTTTTTGTCTATTTTTTTTTTTGCTGAAGTAATGACTTTGTGAATATTTACTTACCGACTAATTAAAAATTTCCCTCTGATCTACTGGATAATGTGTCTAAGAACCTCGTAGAGTGCTCTTAAACATCTAAATTAACAGGTTGAAGCTTAATTTTTAAAATGGTTTAGCAGGCCAAGTGAGTTCATTATCTGGATAAAAAAAAAAATAGTAGAGACCTCTTAGGAAATTTTTCGTGTGGTTGGCTGATGTAAATCAATTGGCTGGTAACTTATTTATACATTTTAAAGTACTTTTAAGGACGTAACAGCTCCTAACAAAAAAATCACAGTAAAAACCATTTCTAGCTTTGAAAGAACGTCTATATTCACTGCTGTACTGTGCAAAAATAGTCAGTAACTTCAAGAACTTCACCTAGAAGTGAATACTTTGTTATTTGTTTTTTTTTCTGTTTTATAAATTAATTTGTTTTGATTGGCTACAATCACGTTTTGATCAGCTTTAATTATAATGTCTTCTATGAGTTTAGGATTTAGCTCAGGGTCGCAAACATAAACCTGAGTTACAAGCTGTAAAGGAAAGTAGATCAGCTGGTACTGTATTGCGGTTCTACAGTTCGTATAACAGGTCCTTTTACTGTTTTATTGATGGCGTGTGAACAATTAAGTACTGTTTGTTATTTGTTATTTTGTTATGTTTAAGGTTGTCGATCTATCCAAGATTTAGGCTATGCGGTCGATCGGGATTATTGAAGCCGAAATTCCAGGTGCAGAGTAGGACGTTACGGGTTAGCGACATACTTAATTATGACGATAGTTAAGTATAGAGTACGTATTTTCTTATTTAGGTATTTGGTCGGAGCAAAAGAATTAATTGTTCTTTTATTAGCATGAGCGTCATGTTTATACAATTTCAAATTACGAAGTCTCAAACCACATTCTATAGTCCCAAACCACTATTCGTGGCTCAGAACCAAGATCCGTGGTTCAAAATCGATACACATACAATCTTTCTGCCAAATAGGAAATTTGATAAGAATATGCTAACTATATATAGGCAAATTACTCAAAGAAAAGAGTGGTTCAAAACCAAGATCCGTGGTTCAAAATCAATCTTTCTACCAAATAGGAAAACATTATCATTTTATAAGAATATGCTAACTATATATAGGCAAATAACTCAAAGAAAAGAGTGGTTCAAAATCAATACACATACAATCTTTTTAGCAAATAGGGAAAATTATCATTTGATAAGAATATGCTAACTATATATAGGCGATTACTCAAAGAAAAGAAAAGAAAAAATTTACAAAAGAAAAATAAAAAAGATTTGTAACACCATCTCTTTTTCATAAAATTACGCTGATTGACATCTGCATTCCACAATATGAAATTGCCACGATGATTACTTTCAATTAATCGTAATAATCGTTACTAGTAAGGCTATTCACTCCCAGGGGTCAACCTTTAATTAGGCTCAGACTCAAGATTCATATGACAAAAATGATTATGATTCAATGCAATGCACAGGTAGAACAATAAACCTTTTTTTACAAGTATTCTTTCAAAAAATTTTTGGTGTAATATACTGTATACAACTTTTCGAATATTTTCTATATTATCTAAATTCTTCTGTATCTCTTTCACATGTAATTTAAACGGATGGAAAAAGTTTAGAATATATTTAGAAAAATTGCATATCACACCAAGGATTTTTGAAAGAATACTTGTCGAAAAGATTAATGTTCTACCAGTGATGCGATGTACGTACAGTGCATAATACGCCAAAGCACAAACTTACCCATTAGAGATAATCTAAATTTATCTTCTCAATAAGAAATAATTTGTGCTCAGTAGTGCATGCCATTATATATGATAATTTTGGTTTAATTCAATGAGACATGGTTAATCTTGATACATTGTTTTTTTATGCCAATGAATTGTACTTAAATTTCTGTACATATCAATACAGGAAACCTAAAAACTTTAAACTATTATAAAATTATCGTTCTTAATAGCAATCTACAGTATATTTAATTTTTTGTTTATAATATCGAAATATATGTTGTGCCTCAGATGCATCCTTGCGTCAGATGACATCCGGCCTAAGTTATATTAGGGCTAGTGTAAATTTATGGTAAAGCTAGGAGTTTTTAGGCCAATTATTGTCGATCATTTAATGCGATAGTCATCTAACGTGCGTCAGATGCAAGGTTTTAGTCTGACGCAAAACATTGTTGTATACAATATGAAGATTTACAGTATTATCGAGTCTGAAAATAATTACCACATTTTTAGGACACCAAATTTAATATAGACTAAACTCAAAATAGTCTGAGGCGTGGTGAGTAATTAACATTGGTCTTCGATAATGGGTGATTTATTTAAAATTATTGAGTAGTGATCACAGTTAAAAAGTTTTTTTTTTTTTTTGGACTTGCCTCGCAACTTAATTATTCATCTTTTATTGCTCTAGCCTTTCGATCATCGAGAACCTTCTAAATTCGTAAGGTCCTCGCCATTTAAGGATCCCTCAGCTGAGGCGTTGTCCGACTTTTCCTAATTTAATGTCCCCGAAATTTACTGGAAGTAATCTATGTCCGGAATCCCATCAGAATTTTCCTATTAGGGCGTTTATCTCCAAAGTTCAACAATTTGACTTATTCCTCCGATTTCGGATTCAGTAGAGACTAGGGATGAGTTCGGTTACGACTATAGTCGACTATAGTCGACTATTAGTCGTAGTCGATATTTAGCTGACCGGCTAAAACTGTAGTCAATGCCATTAATGTTTTAGCCAATAAAAATGATAATTAAAACCTGACATGAGACCATATTGGTTGATCTATATCATCAGACAAAATAGAGAAATTCGTCATTCATAATCATGGTCAAATTTGTAGATCATTTGGCCAGATTTACATAAGTAACATATGAGCAACAAAACGTAGTCATGTCATATTAAATGTAGAAAGTTGTATAATATGAAAATTCTTTTAATGTATCATATGTTCAAATATTTCATTACATAATCCACAATCGTCAAAGCAGCCAAACAGATTAAATCTCCATTCTCCAAGACTATCTTCATCGAAGGCACTGTCATTTGTGTGGTTCCTCTATATGCCATTCCTATTTTTTTTCTGTTGGATAATAATAAATTTTCTAATTTTCTAGTATTTTTTTTAATATATAAATAAGTATTAGATTATATGGTGTGTCAATAGAAACCAAGCAAATTGTTTTAGTAAGTTTTTTAAAACTTTAAATTAAATTATCTTAACTATTAAACTAAACTTGATAAAAATTTTTTATTTTAATTCTATATGGTTATAGAATTAATATAAAAAAAAATTTATCAAGTTTTATTTAATAGTTGTTGAGATAATTAATAATTTAAAGTTTTAATAAAACTTACTAAAAGCAATTTGCTTGGTTTCTATTGACGCCCCATATATTTCACATTAACGCAAAAGAATATGTAATGTTACTTGATGGTATTTATCTGTACAAATTAAACCTTAATTTATTTATATATATATTATGTAAAAAATTCTTAGGAAAAATAATGCATGTTGGTATCTTTTTGGATCTTTATATATATGGGGCATCCATAAAATTAAACCAGTACTGCATTGTACATAAATAGAGACCTTGAATATAATATAATTTTGTATTATCTTTAAGATCTCTATAACAATACTGGTTTAATGTAAATTATGGATGCCCCCTATATTGTGGCAACACAACAATGAATTACACTTTTTTTTCCCCATTGTTCAACTGTAAACTTCTTCAATTAACAATTGGGTTTGAATTATTATACTGTAGATTCTTAATTTTTTTTTTTGAATGTAAAGATCTCAAGACAATACAATATGCTTAATGCACATGATTTGTTTTTTATTGTACATACAAAAGCTCAATACGAGTATATGCATTTTAAAAACCCTTTGGAAATTTAGATGTTATACGTATTACTGTTTGACTTTTTGTAAGCTTTATTGAATAGTTAAATGAGTATCTTTAATATATTATCAAAAAACAATTAATTTGACTTTTAGCGTTATTTAAAATATAAAATCTGGTTTAATTTCATAGTATAAATATAATAATAAATAAATAAATATATCAAAAAATTTTGATTTTTTTAAAAAAAATATATTAAAATATTCAAAATTTTAAAAAGAAATTTAAGAGATTTGTAATAAAATTTTGTTTAAAATTTATATAATTTATATTTCAAGTTATAATTAATTAATTGTATAATTTATATTAAAAATAGTTTAACTTTTAAATTTTAATATAGGCCAGTGCAAAAATGTAGATACATGAATACGGTATTGATAAAAAATTTTTTTAAACAACTTAATTTAAGTATTTAAAATTGTAATTTATAACTTTGGTTTTTAAGTTTATTTTAATATAATTTTTATTAACATTTATATTAAAAAAAATTTTTTATTAAAAGACAATTTCCTCGATTTCAAGATCGTTGTCATCACTTTCAACCAATGTAACGTGTTCGTCATATTTCTTATATTTCTTTGCCCTGGTGAGTGATTTTTGCCAAAGATCTGTAATGGTTTTTGAGCTGACCTTTTCAGTAAATGCCTCAAAAGCAGGTTTGGGTGTGAACTTGTCTTTGCAACTGCCCAAATTTCTTTAATCGGTTGAAGTTCGCAGTGATATAGCGGGGTATAAGACAAATTGTGCCCATGTTTATTAGCAATTTAAACATATTTGAATGGCACTTTGTGTTTATTTCTTTTTACTTACTCATATAGCTCAGCTTTGGTACAACTTTCTGATGCAATAATATTGTATGCAGCCAATCATACATGCAGAATATCTTTTTTTGAATTTGTTGTTGGTACTTGTTTAGCTTGGCATTTATGATAGCGAGCCCATCTATATGGATACATACTGGCCCATATTGGTCTTTAATACCTGCGCAAAGTTTTTCAAAAAGGTCTTCAAAAATTTCAGCATTAAAATTGCCATGATAATTGCTTTGATTTGCTACAATATTTGCATTATGAATTGTGTCAGGAATATTTTCTCTTCATTTGCATTTAGCTATTTTCTTCCTTGTGAAGAGGGGGTTTAATAGACAGATCCCATATTAAAAGAGAGTTGGGGACAATTTTGCCTTCAATTTTGTTTATATTACCATTGCGCATTACAATAATTGCGCCAAATATAACTAACAAAGAGCCGTGCCCTGGTGTACAAACAATTCCATATAATGGTATCCATGTAAAATTGGTCATGTAGTTTAAGTGGCAGTAAAATTCATTCAAAAATACTTCTGGTATAACCGGTACACTACTATTTCCTTGCAAATTACTAAAATGCCACCTCAAATAGCAGCCACGAAAAGCCACATTTCCAGCTAACTCATGCAATATATTACAACGTTCACTATACTCGTAAAAATGTTCTAAAACATGTAAAATTCAAAGCAACTGCCATTTTGAAAACCTATAGCCTTTTTCCTCAAGTTTTTGCCACAGCACAGGTGTGGAAAGAGAGAGACCAGCAGAGTTTGCAGACATAACCAAATTGTATATAACTTTGGAAACATTTGGTTTAAGTTCTTTTCTTGGGCAACCAGGTAATTTGGGTGCTTTTAATTGTTTATTTTCACTCTTATTTTCTTTAGCAATTATTCGTACAACTGTAGCCTTGCCAATTTCTAGAACCATGGCAACAAGCTTGCATAGTTGTATATGTTCTAGTTGCTTCTGGCCCCGACGATTCTCCAAAAAGTACTTGTAAGTGCTAAGAATCATCTTTTTTTCATTAAGGGTTATTGCGCCTTTGTCTCTTTTCAAATCATCCATTCTGCTTAAAAAAAAAAAAAATCAACAAAAGATTTAGATTATTAATTACACACTTTTTTTGTAATTTTTATATGCGAATAGATAGATTGTCACATTTTTAATCAGTAAAGTATTTTAGGTACCAATTTTCATGTATCTATATATAGTATGCTATATTTAGTATTATATATAAGAGGCTGACAAGTATTAGTTTATTATACCCTTTCTGGAATTTTGATTTGATATCCCCAGAGTTAGGTATTTGATATATATGTTGTGCTTTAGACTAATGTTGCCTTGGATCACAGCTGACACACCTCAGATGTAGATTGTTAGATGAGGTGCATAACTTATCGATTAGTCATTACTCACAGAAAAAAAAATATGCATAGAATAAAATGTATTATTGAAGTTGAATGTACCGAAAAGACTTAAACAGGAAGAGTATACAGAAAAAATTTAGGAAAAAAAAAAACAACCATATGTATAGAATATTAAATGGAAATAGAGCGCTACGAAAATTTGGGAAAAGAAAAGCATAGGGGTGCTGGATGCTACCAATAAGAAAGACACTGAATAAAAAAAGTGTCCAAGTCAAAAGCCTTTTATTCAATTTATTTTACTCTCTTACTTTCGTCAGATTGCAGTTTA
>CAJVPY010003628.1:0-13803 GCA_910591965.1 Dentiscutata erythropus
TGTAATTGAAAAACATAACTATCTAATAAAATGTTCTCCGGCCAAAGAGGTCACCTTAATACCAGAAAAAAAAAAATCATTATTATTACGTGTTGTGAAAATTTTACATCTTTTAGAACGTTGCAGAACTTTTCTCCATTTTTCTCTCTGCCTTGCTCATATTTTATGTTCATTGATATTCTACTCAAAATATTTCAGACCATTTTACATGATCCGAAAATTTTCATATTTTATTCCCTATATGTTTTGAAAGTTTCGCTATGACATGTGTAATTGTCATAATTGACTATTTATGATACATACTTTATTTCAAACACAACATATATATGTATTGTAATAAATACTACATATAGTAATTTATATGTAGTAATTATTACATGTTATAATTATTACAATATGCCGTAATTATTATGACATGTCATAATTATTATGACATGTTATAATAATTATAACATGTAATAATAATTATGACATGTCGTAATATTATGACGTGTAATAATAATTATAATAATTATAGCTTTAAAAAGTCTGTGTAATAATATATATCATAAATATAATTGCTGCAATTGGCTATTTATGGCACCAATCACTACTCATGGGCGTCCCGAATTAACGCGCATCCCAATGATGCACATCCTTAATTTATTGTTGTGATAGATATATAGTCAATACTCCATAAGCGCACACTTTATAAATGCATTCTCTATAATATTAAGTTGCACATAATTTGATTGGTCTAATGTAATCATTAATATATTATGTATATTAGTGCTGTTGACTGGAAGCTACTAGAAAACAACTAGAACTCCACTGGAAGAAAATTAATAATACTACTAGAGCTTTTACTATTACAAATTTCCATTAGAAGGCTGAGAATTTCTACTGAAAACAAAAATTAACAACACTGATGTATATTCTTTATAATACTTTCATAATGAATAATTTATAAATGTACTTTTACCCAATAATATGTATTTATTGAAAATTAATTTAGAAAAATCTTCTCTTATTTTGAAATAACGCGTAGGCTAATTAATTAGCACACAGGTAGTCATTATTTCGTTCTTATATAGTACATGATAAAACCAACAAATGCTATAAACTAATCAAATTTATCACCATAACTAATATTTATATACTTTGGAGAATAATTAGATTTTCTCTATAAACATCAGACTCAAATTTTTATAGCTGTTTTCAAAAATCTGTTGAAAGATACAAATCACTATACTATGACTTCACAATATTTCTCATATTTCCCGAGTTTACATGACCCACTCTAATTGGATTTTTAATTTTACTAAGCAGAATTTCTACATTTTCCAATACTATATATTAGGGATGGGTTCGGTCATCTATTATCAACTATCGATTAGTAGCCGGCTATAGCCAATCAATTACTGATTAATTTCTTAATCAATTTTTAATCAAACATGTAAAAAATATACAAAATTAGAGTACCCTAGCTATAGCGAAAAAAATTCAGGTCTCGTGCTATAAGCAGCCAATCAAAATGATCAAATTATTAAAGATCTCAATCTACATTTTCGAAATTTAATTCTGGTCAAATTTGCAGATCGTTTGGCCTATTGAGGATGAGTTTAAAAAACCACCCTTTGCATCACCAATCTAAAAAATTTCGCTAATCACATGCTACCAATAAAAATTTTTTCTTAAAGCTAACACTATAATACCACTAAGATATTTTTTTTAAAAAAAAGGAAAATTTAAAACTAATATTTTTTTAATATTTTTTATTTATTAAAATTAATAATAAGAAACTATCCTCTGCAGTCTAATTAAAATGCACCTTGTGAAATTTTACTAATAGAAACTTTTTTTTAAAACCTAACTCTAACCTAACCCCAAACTACAACATCAAATTCTTAGTAAAAATTACAGTATTAACAACTTTTGTATATAAGCTACCTACCCAAACCCAACTCAAACTACACATATCACCAAAAGAACAATGAAAAGACTACTAAAAAAACATGAAAAAGGTATTAAAAAGAATGAATTATCAAAAGAATGACTAAGAAACTACTATAAGAACAACAGAAAAATCTAAAAGAATGATGAAAAAACACCAAAAAACCATTGAAGAATAACAGAAAACTCTAAAAAAAAATGATGAAAAAGCACTAAAAAACTATTAAAAAATGACAAAAAATAACAGAAAACTCCAAAAAAATGACAAAAAAGTACCATAAACCTACCAAAAAGTAACAAAAAATGATGAAAAGTTCCAAAAGAATGATGAAAGAGTGTCAAAAAAACTACAGAAAGTGATGAAAAATGACAGAAAACTCCAAAAGAATGACAAAAGAGCACCAAAAAACCACTGAAAAGCAACAAAAGAAGTGCTGAAAAGTGACAAAAAATGAATTATAAAAAAAAACACTAAAAAAAAGCTAAAAAAATAAAGAATAAAAACTTAATTTTAGTAGTTGATCAGCCTATCACATGATTAGCAAAATTTTTTAATTGGTAACACTAGGGTCTTAGAGTTTAAAACTCATACCAATAAGGCCGCAAATTTGACCAAAATTAGATTTTGAAAATGTAGATTGGTCATACGATTTTGAAAAACTTTCAAGATTTAGCAAAGACTTCTCTGTAACTGCTTGATTAAACTCAGTAATTTTTTTTAAAATGTATAATTAATAAAATAAAAAAATTATCGAAATTTGATAGATGAGAAATTTTCACAAAAAACATTTTAAAAACTTTAAACAAAGTTTCCACAACAA
Organism: Dentiscutata erythropus; assembly: GCA_910591965.1. NCBI lineage: Eukaryota > Fungi > Glomeromycota > Glomeromycetes > Diversisporales > Gigasporaceae > Dentiscutata > Dentiscutata erythropus. The sequence continues at coordinate 2,754 of CAJVPY010003628.1, forward strand.
CCATTGATTTCAATTCTATGAAACTTTTTTATTTTAATTCCGTAAATTTATAGAATTAAAATTAAAAAAAAATTAAAATTGGATATATTTTGAAAACTGTGATTATTAAAATTCTGTATTCTTGCAATCATTGACAAAAAATGCTCGATTGTTAGATAAAGAATGGTTGCCTTTTAGTATCTTACAATAAAACACCACAGCTGTCGCACCAGTTTAGATTCTCAATTTTAATTAGCTAAATGCCGTGGTTTACAAAATTTTGACCCGCATTATACAATTGTTACGTAATTTTTGGCCGGAATTAAGTTTTTAACTTTTTTATTACAAAAACAGAAATTTTCAGGGAAATAGGTCTACACTATGATAAAATTAGTTCAGGAACATTTTTCACTTAATGGGCAGATGTGATTTCATAAGTGTAATTTCTCTTAGCCTATCAAAATCGAGAATCTGCTGTGACGAACGGCTAGTGTATTTCTTACAATAATTCTGTAATTTGTGCACTTCATGCCGAATTAAAGCAATGATTATGATTTATCAGGCAGGAAATAAATAACTTGGCATCGGTTAGCCGGTCAGCTAAGCCGATATAGTCGATTATCATCGACTACGGCTATAGCCGGTCAGCTAGCCGGCTATAACCTAACCGAACCCATCCCTAGTTAGAATGATTTTATAATATGAATTTTCTCATCCTAACACTAACTATAAAGAGCAGCTAGAATGATAACTTCTCACCCTAACAATAGGAGCTGTTAAAATGAACAGGAGGAAACGTCGATATTACACTGATCCCTCACCCGGTGTGCAACATATAAAAAAAATTATTTTGCAATACCAGATCACCTCGCTAGTACATGTTATGATTATAATCCAACACCTGTTTATTATAATAAAATGGTGTAGGATTATAATCATAATGTGTACTAGCTGAAGATAAGTATAAATTTAATTAAATTACTTTAGGAGCTTATGGCGCGAATACTAATATATCAAAATTTAGCAGGGAGCGTATGACAATAACATACAAATATAAAGCGGAAGAGCGGCAGGGCATCACAACAGGAACCCTTTCAAGAGGCAAATCAATTTCGCACCCTGCCCTACCCTCCCTCAGTAGAATCCCGCCATTTTGTGGCAGTTTAAACATCTCTTTACAGTCGACATGCATTATGCAAGTGGGAAACCAACAGCTAAGATCATGTGACTACAAAGCAGCTGGCCTGCATTTATGCGGGTGGGAAACCACCGTCTAATGCCAATTATATGTCAAATGCACTGATTATATATCTCTTTCAATTTTACATCAACTATACATCAAACACACTAATGTATGCTATATATCTCTTCAACTATACATCAAACGCACTGATGTATGCTATAACTCTCTAATAAAGTTTGAATATCCAGCACTATTGGCGCTGAAATGCATCATAATTATGCGCAAATTTATAGTATCAAATGCATTGATTTTGTCCTCAGCTTAGATCTTCCGTTCCTGGTGACGTTGTTACTATCGGTTTGGGAGAGCGTCAGTTTATTGAGTGCCGGTTAGATCAGGATAGTAATCTAATATTGAATTAAAGGCGTGTGATTATGCGTGGAGAATAAGTCTAAGGGGCAACTCGGTAATGAATATTATTGTTGTCGATATTAAACAGAAATATCTCTGTTTAAATTAGATCGGGGCTGTGGGTAATGGTTAAGGGTCTTAACGCATTGAAAAATATTGAAAAATGAATGCAATAAGTTTTCATTGCTACTCATTTTTTAGAAAAATAAAAAATATACTAAACTAAATTTGCTAATCATATAAACAACTAAATCAACCGGGTTAATTAGGTCAATCGAAGTAGCCCGATTTATGATTTGTTAACGATTTTTTTAAATAAGTAATCCGGGTAGTGTTTTTTTTAGATAGGTTTAATTATTAATTGACTTGTATATGTTCATGATCTTTGAACTGAACTCAGAATGTTCCAAGTTCAAGCTCAATTCAAGTTCATAAGTTCTAAATTTAGTTCAGGTTCAAGTTTAAAGATCTACAAAATTTAAAGTTCTGCTCAAGTTCAGTTGAACTTGAACCTGAACTTGAAAAACTTTGGAACACTATTTCCAACATAAAAAACTATTATATAAAAATTTTATAGCATTTAATTTATTAAAATTAAATTTTTTCAAAAATTTTATAATTACAGTATTTACTAGTAATATTAAGCATTATTCCAACAAAATTTTTTTTTCAAAACTTGTATTGGTCTCAATATTGTAATTATATTTTAAATAATAGAATAATAAAGTAAATAGTAAAAAAAAAAATTTACTTAAGAGTAGATTGACAGACTTGTTTTTGTAGCAAAATAAGATGCAAAGCATGTAGGTTTGTAACAGTCAATTATGAAATGTTCATTGTGTTTTTGGAATATAATCTAAAAGATAATAATAGTACAATAATATAAATAATTATTTAATTTATAAATTACAATAAACTATGACAAATGAAGTATGGATACGGGTATGCATTCTATGATACTTTAAATAATTTGATTAATAATAAAAGCTAAACTAATTAACTCAATTATAAAATTGAATCCAGTTAATTTATCTTGTAAAGAACTTGATGCAGAAATAACATTAGGTGTTACGGCACTAGTTGTGCTTCCAGGTTTAATGCTTGATATTTAAAAATAAATTAATGTAAATCATTAGTATCTTGCATTTACATGAAATATATTCAAATATAAAAGAAAATTACCTAGTATTACTTGAGGATGGTAATAATGTTGATGATTTCGATAATGCTGTTGATGATGTTGTTGGTTGTGGTGGTGGTTGTGTTTGTGGTTGTGTTTGTGGTGTTTGTGGTGGTGGTGGTGTTTGTGCTTGTGGTTGTGCTTGTGGTGTTTGTGGTGGTTGTGGTGTTTGTGGTTGTGCTTGTGGTGTTTGTGGTGGTGGTGGTTGTTGTGCTTGTGGTGTTTGTTGTGGTGGTGGTGATTGTTCTTGTGGTGTTTGTTGTTGTTGTGGTGGTTGTGCTTGGGGTGTTTGTGGTGGCGGGTTTATTAGCGCCGTTGGTGAATTTGTTACTGAGATCAGCAAAGTTTCTACTGTAGTAAATACTGAATATGTAGTATACCCGTAATTATAAGAAAAGCACTGTGGTTGTGCAATTGGTGCACGTGCGATGACTGCTTTAGGAGTAGTAGCTGCCTTAGGAGTTGTAGCTGCCTTAGGAGTAGTAATTGCCTTAGGAGTAGTAATTGCCTTAGGAGTAGTAGCTGCCTTAGGAGTAGTAATTGCCTTAGGAGTAGTAGCTGCCTTAGGAGTAGTAGCTGCCTTAGGAATAGTAGCTGCCTTAGGGGTAGTAACTGCATTAGGGGTAGTAACTGCCTTAGGAGTAGTAGCTGCCTTAGGAGTAGTAATTGCCTTAGGAGTAGTAGCTGCCTTAGGAGTAGTAGCTGCCTTAGGAATAGTAGCTGCCTTAGGGGTAGTAACTGCATTAGGGGTAGTAACTGCCTTAGGAGTAGTAGCTGCCTTAGGAGTAGTAATTGCCTTAGGGGTAGTAACTGCCTTAGGAGTAGCAACTGCCATAGGATTAGGAGTAGTAACTGCCTTAGGAGTAGCAACTGCATTAGGAGTAGTAGCTGCTTTAGTAGTAGAAGTAGTAACTGCATTAGGAGTAGGAATAGCGACTGCTTTAGGAGTAGTAGTTGAAGGTGCTGGTGGTGTATAAATCGGTTGTGGAATAGATCCACCACACACTGTTGTATAAGCATTATTTCCAGCTGGTATAACAACAGGAGCTAGACATGTTCCAGTTGCAACAGGTGCTGATGTATAGATCGGTTGTGGAATAGGTGTATCGACAGGATAAGTATTACACGGTATTGAAACAGAAACATATCCCCCTGATAAAACATTATTTGCTAGACATGGATAGATCGGTAGTGGAGTAGATGTATCGGTAGGATAACTAGTCTCACATGAATAAGTTACACCTTGTGCTACATATGGTGTGGAAGTAATATACGTTGTGACTACTGTTCTATAAGCTCTTTTTTGCAAATTCTTTATGTCAACACGATTATTCTCAACTTCATTAGGATGGATAATTGAAATTGTTCCAATGAGCCAAAAAAAAAATCGTTAACACGAATATTTTATCAAAAGAATTAGCCATTATTTTATTTTACTATTGTTATTATTATTGTTTTTTTTTTTTTTGTATTGTATAATTTTTCAATTATATAAAAGAAGAAAACGAATTTATGCCCATAAGCTATATTTATATAAATTTGAAAAGATAAATCACAAGTAAAATATAAAATTAAAATATGACATTAAATTTTAATGTGGTTTTCCGATGTATCTGTTACACAATACTCAGATGATCTATATCATTGTCAATGATATATTGCTGTTAAAATATTTACCTTATGAAATTTAACATTACAGTAGATGTCTTAATTAATATTAAATGGCGCCATCGGAAATGGATCTAGTGCATAAATATATCAATTGAAATTTTTTCTTGGCAACAATTATATATGTATATTACTATTTTTTATTTTTTTTTTAAACGCGAAAAGGCGTGTATATTACTATTTTAAGAAGGAAGACAAAGCACATTAGACAAGATGTTCAAATATATACGTAAGTAAAAATTACTTTGTGCGCAGAATGAGTTGCTTATTCCATAAACCATATGCCTGGACTAAAGGAGAAAATTTTTACCATTGTCATACTTGTATAAACGTTTTAAATTAATTATTTTAAAAAAATTTAAGAATCAATCAAAATAGACATATAGAAGAATTAATGTATCTATATAGTAACAAATGATGAATATTATATAGTGTATTATCATTTGTATTCTTATAAGCGAATATGAAGAGGAAATCATGAACGTGCAAAGTATTAAAAGTTATTGTTTAGTAGAGATGGACGCTATTCGAGTCGATTTGCCTCAGAAATTGAATGAGTTAGGCATATGATTTGGATCAAACTAATACTTTGAGCGAATTAATTGAATTTTTTAAAATTTCGCTCTTCATTTTTCTTTAAAAATTTTTTTTTACACTATACATTATCATTTCAAAATGTATGAGTAAAAAATCAAGTCGATCTGAATCACCTCTGAATCATAACATCTTTGCAGTTTAATCTACAACTCACAACATAGTTGCATACAAATTACATTTCAATATTTCAAAGTAATATAGCTTATCAAGGTGAAATATTTCTTAATACTAAACCACGTATTGAATATATCAAAAGGTTAAGATATTATCAATCAAATATATTTTAGTATAATCATTGGTCTCATATTTTTTTATTACTAAAGTAATAAATATCATCTAGTCGATCAATTTATCAATTTATCAAATTTATCACCTAAAGGGTTATAATCATAGGTAACGATGGGTTCTAACCAATCAAACTTTACCTTGCCGATTATTAGTTTTCGAAAATTCAGTTTATTCCTTAAATTTTTCTCTCGAAAAATAGGAAGTTTCTTAAAAAACGTGACTTCGATCTTACCTAGAACTATAATGTTACACTTATATTTTTACGAATTTCAAAATGTTCATTGAAATTGACAAATTTGGATTTCATTAGTTTACAGGTTTTGGTATAATTCTGATAATTCTATATCTCATGTTGTGAAACAGTTGTTAAATGACAACATAAACAAGGATAAGTCTAAAGTATTCAGGGGTTTGACGGTGTATATTTTTTCATTGAACTGTAAATCTTGATCTTTAAATATCAAAAATTAGACCTACAAACAGGTGTAAACAAGTTTAGTACCCGCAGCATTTTGTTACTTAAGTAACACTATCAGAGGTTATCAGAGGTTATCAGAGGTGTTAGAAAGAAAATAATGGTGGTGCAAACAGCAAGAATATCGAAATTGTAAAAGTAATTAGTAATTATCTGTTTTTGGTAACCTATTAAACATGTGTAAAAGTCACGTACTTTTTCTTATTTTACTTTTTCTTATTTTCATTTTATCTTTTTCATTTCTGATAAAGATCAAACTTCGATATTCCGAGTTATACTAAGATTGTTATCATGCTTAAACTTTTAGCCGTGTTATATTCATACCGCTTTATTTACCATTGTTTTAGAATCTTTTGTTTATTTTTTATTTATGTTTCAACGCAGCCTTTATTTAGCTGATGGTTTTTAGATAATTGGTATTTTCAGATTTATTTATTTAAATAATAAATGATAAACCAATGTCACATTTTCCCTTAGCGTCACTCATATATTAAAACTATAATAATGATTAATATATTTATTTATTGTATTCATTTATTTTATCTAGGGCTTAAAATTCAAGTATAAATAAAAGAAACATCGTGAGAATAAATTAAGTAATACAGGAATTCAATCTTATGTGCTATTCAATGTTAACACTGCTTTGAATTCACAAAGGTTTTTGTATAATTAGCACATTTTTGGTAATGTTTTTAAATTTAGCTTACCTTTTAAAGTAAATATACCCAAGTACGAGCATTTTACAATTTTTCTTGGCATGTTTACGTTCGTACATACGTACGCACTTAGATCTGTGGCAGGCGTTTTATGCACTGCCGATTGCTAACAAACGTACGTACGTATGTAATTGTTTATGCAATAATAATAATAGATTAAATGTGCTATTATCAGTTATGACAAGATTTTTAATAGTCAAAGTTTTCAAAAAAATTAAACGTTCTAAAAAAATCTTTTCATTAAGATCTTATTTTTCTTTGTGAAACAAAGTCTATTTGTAAACAGAAAAATTTTCCATATTCGTATGCTTTATTAAAAAGACAAAAATTTCCATATTTTATATGCTTGATTAACATAACGACCTATACTTAATGAATATACAAAAATATCATTCCATTATATATAAAATCGATTTTTGGATTATCGTGAGAAGAATTGCATTAATACTGTTACTTTTTAAGTTAATGCAAAAAGATTTTGACCACACGAGTACGGCATTTCAAATAGTATTGGTCCACAAATCTTAGATCTGATAGTTCCCATGCGTGACATTATTCATCAATAATTTTTCACATATCATTTCATCACGCCTTATATATACGTGGTCAACATAAGTTTTTAACGTGAGTATATAATTGACGTGCTAGTACTATCTGTTCACATGCATATCAAGCGCCACGAAATAAATCAATCTGTTAAAAAATTAAAACTAAATACGGTAGGTTCAATAGTCAAAACACGATTTTTAGGTATAACTTTTGTGGCCCATTGCAAATTTTCATATATATTTACTGAATCTTCGGTATTTATCTTTTTCTTCGTAGAATTTTTTTGAGCTGATTAAATGATTATCAAAGATGAGGACGAAAGATGCATACATTATAGCGTGAAATAACATGCGGCACAGCTGTAACTAGATAGCTACCTAAATTTTATATGATCATTAAATTACATTTTATAGATTTAAATGTATTTTTTACGTGTACTACCTAAAAGGACACTTAAAGAGCAATAAACCAATGACCATCACATCATGTGAAATCATGGGATGGCGTCATTTGTTTACTAGCACTAACAGACTTGGCCTAAACTATCACCTAACCCTATCATTAACCCTAACTTAGGCCGAGTGTTTAATCATGTGATGTGATTATCACGAAGATATCCCTGAGTTCGCCTTCTTGAAACTACCTAAAAAAAATTTTAATGGTTTAAATCATAAATATAATACATAATCTAAGTGTTTAAATTAGATACGTATCCAATTCATTATTTCATTTTACTCATGTTTAATTAGATAAGTATAAAAGCATATATTAATTTAAATAGTTAAAGTAAGCAATTCAAATTCATGAATATTCTAATAAATTTCATTTTACTCATGCTAAATTAGAAGGTAAATGTAAGGAGCATTTATTAATCTGGTATTTAAAATAATCAATTCAAGTTCATATCTATTAATCTAAATAAATGAATCCATTCAAGTTCATAAATATATATTATTATTTAATTGAATCTGAACTTTCGAACATTTTTGCAAACTTCAGAACCGAAGTTCTGACGTAAACATGAGACTTGATATTCAAACTCGAGCTGAACTGACTTTAAAAATAGTTCGGGTTCAGAATTTAAACTGAACCTGAACTTGTAAAAATCTTGTTAGGTTCATTAGAACTTTAATGACTAATATAAGATTTGGTGCCGTACGTATACTTTATGTCTGCTTCGCGTATAGTAAAGTTATGATATTTCAAGAACTATCAAACCAATTTTAATTTTTCTAGCGCCATTAGAATCACAAAGGTTAATTATACAACTTTTGTTAAAAATTGAAAAGAGGTTATCTTGGCAAAAAAAGACTTCATTATATAGCGAAGTCAGATTGGGGCTATACGTACTATAATACTTGTTAAATTTTGCCCTAAATTTTGCTATATGAATACATTAGTAATTAATAGGAACAATTTTACCTACGTATAAAATAGCATCATTAAGAAAAGTAAATGTAAATGTACAATAATCATCCAATTTTATATAATCAAATATGGCAAAGATAAAAAACCAAAATTATAAATTTATAAATCTTTAAGAAAATTATGATAAGGACCAACAAGCCAAGATTCAAGATTATAGTCACTAATAAATATAGCAAAGACAAGCAGATTATAGAATGCTAAAAAAACAAAAATAGAGTCAATAATAGAATGTTTATTGTGTTTTGGAATATAATGCTAAAAAAGATATTGATAGTACAATAAATAAATATTTATCTAATTCATGAATTACAATGAGCTATAATAAATGAGGTATGATTCTGCAATTTATAATACTTTAAATAATTTGATTAATAATAAAAGCTAAACTAATTAATTCAATTATAAAGTTGAAACCGGTTAATTTATCTAGTAAAGAACTTGATGCAGAACTAGGAGTCGATGATGGTGTTATAGCACTAGTTGTGCTTCCAGTTTTAATGCTTGATATTTAAAAAAAATTAATATAAATCAGTATCATACTTTTCACATGAAACATATTAAACAATAGAAGGACAATTACCTAGTATTACTTGATGATGTTGATGATTTCGGTGAAGTTGTTGATGGTGATGTCATTGGTTGTAGTGGTGTTGACGACGGTGATTGTAGTTGAGGTTGCGGTTGTGCTTGAGGTGTTTGTAGTGGTGGTTGTGGTTGCGCTTGTGGTGTTTGTGGTGGTGGTTGTGCTTGTGGTGGTGTTTGTAATGGTGGTGGTGGTTGTGCTTGTGGTGTTAGTGGTGGAGGGTTTATTAGCGCAGTTGGTGATTCTGTTACTGAGATTAACAAAGTTTCTACTGTAGTATATACTGAATATGTAGTGTATTCGTAATTATTAAAATAACATGCTGACTGTATTTGGCGTGCGAAAACTGCGGGAGACACTATCAAATTTGGAGAATTGTCAGTGTTATTAAGGATGGTAGTGGGCGCTAGAGCTTTAGGAGTAGCTTGAGCTGGTGCGGGCACAGGAGCTTTAGGTGCTTGAGTGGTAGTAGGTTCTTCAGGAACTATTGGTTGTGGAGTTTTTGGAGGTATAGTAACAGGTGCTGGTGGTGTATAGATCGGTTGCGGAATAGATGTATTGGTAGGATAAATAGCCTCACACGAATCAGTTACACCAATTGCGACAAATGGTGTTGAAGTAATATATGTTGTAACTACTGTACTATATGCTCTTTTATACAAATTCCTTATGTCAACATGACTATTCTCAACTTCATTAGTATAGATAATTGATATTGTTCCAATAAACCAAAAAATAATTGTTAACACGAATATTTTATCAAAAGAATACCCCATTTTATTTTATTTCAATTATAATTATTACATAAAAAGAAGAAAACGAACTGTTGTCAATAAATTATATTTATATAAAACTTGCAAAGATAAATGACAAGTATATGATACATGTTAAATTTTCAAATGATTTCCGATGTGTATATCTCACAATACTCATATGACATTGTTAAAGCTTTATTCTGTTAAAATATTTACCTTATGTAACTCCATTTTCGATGACACTAAATGGCACCATGTAAATTGAAGTCTTATCTCGACATCACTTATATATGTATATTAATAATACCATATAAGAAGGTTTCATAATACAAAAACAAAGCATTATTAAATACAGCGCATAGAATGGGTTGCTTATCCCTAAATCATACGTCTGGACTAATGGAGAAATATCGATATTTTTCATATTGTCATACTTAGGTTAGGTGAAGAATTATATTCCAGTTTAATAGATATGGACATGACTTTAGTCGATTCGACTCAAGGCTCTGAATGAATTAGGCTGTTCCGACTCAAAATATGCAAGTGATTTAAGTCAGACTCATTTGAGTGAATCAATTGAATTTATTAAAAATATAGAATTTCATTTTCTTTTAAAAAATTACATTACAAATTCAAACCGTATGAGCAAGATTAAGTTGACTACAGTCCCATCTGAATCATAAACAATAAAATCCAACTAACTTTATATCTCAAATTGTGAAACTATTATTCAATGAGCAACATAAATAAGGATAAGTCTGTTCAGAGTCTTGGCATTGTTTTTTAACTGCAATTTTTGCATAAATCTTGTCTTTAGTATCAAGATTACTTTAAAATCTAAAAATCATTGTGAACTATTCAATGATACATCTGTTCGGAGGCTTTGCGGAGCATAATTACTTTTTTTACATTTTTTCATTGAGATTTTGTATAAATCTTGTTAAACATACAAATAGATGTCAATGAAAGCTTTGTACACGCATCATTTTATTACTTGAGTAACACTATCAAAGGTTATTGGTGGTGTGAGAAAGAAAATGGGGATAGAATTTTAAAAAATAATTAGCTATTATATGTTTTTATTAACCAGTTAAATATGTGTAAAAGTCTTTTTTCATTTATTTTTCTCAATCTAATAAAGATCAAACTTTGATATCTTGAGTTATCCGACATTTCATATGATCATGTGAATTTTTTTGCCATGATATTTTTTGCATAATCAGTTTTGCAAAACATCA
>CAJVPY010003629.1:0-13799 GCA_910591965.1 Dentiscutata erythropus
ATTAAATACATTTTTATGAGCTCTACAACTTTTGTTAGAAGCCAAAGAGTGATTTACTTAGTATAAAAAAAGTTTTAAATAGAGACGCTGTGCTTTCGCACTTATAGTAAAATTTATATATAAAAAAAAATTTTTTGTCTAGATAACTGGTGAATCGCCTATTAAACAAACATTACATATATTTATATATACTTTTAACCTATCTAAGTAGTCGTTATGACCTCACCTAGCTATCCTATATGGTGCCCAGATGCAACTGTCTGCACTACCTCATATATGAGATGGACATCCTCGAGTATTTCTATCAAGAAGTACTCTAAGTTCTGATCTAACTCAGAACCTTAATGTTTTTACTAATTCATATATACCTCGCTATATATACTACTATACAACGTCTGCTAGTTATAATCCACCTTTCATTACTTGTTGCAGATTAAAATAAAATCAGATTAAAATAAAACAGGGAACCTCTCTCACTCTCCTTTAAAGCTTATAAAACCCATTTATACTTTTTTTTTAATAAACCTAACACTAAACCCTAACTCTAACTCTAATTCTAACTCTAAAAAATATTTTCCAAAATTTTTTAAATTGTCTCTAAAAAATATTAAAATTTCAATTTTAATCTGATTTTATTTTAATCTATTATATTACTTATCACATTACTCCTAATTCGTTTTTTGTATAACTTCCAAATTGGTGTTTTAGGAGTGGCGCTTTTTTTGCTTTTAGTTTGGTGTCTCTTGAAATGTTACTTCAGATATTAATCCATATCTCAAACCAGGTACTGCCACTGTCCAAAGACCCATATCTCAAGCCACCTGCTGTCGTTATTAGAAGAGCTGTTCACATAGTTCTAGGTATTCACATTATACACTACCAAATCAGGCTATCACTTCTTTTATAGTACTTTCTATCGGTATAGTATTACAGAAATCTAGATCCTTAGAATAGGAGTTAAGTACCTCATTTAATTACTATCACAAGCTAGTAACCTAGAACCCATACTTCTGCTATGTTTCGTCATGCTTTCATGACTTCCATATAGGTTGTGCAACACATTACTCACTGGCCAACTTTATTTTTGTACTATTGGAGCGCTTGCTTTTATACTTTTCAGAGTTTCTTTTAGCTGGTTTTCCTTGTTTCCTTGTACCAGAGGTTTCTTATTTGGTAAAGTCATTCTTTTACTACAGCCCCTTACTATGTTTACTGCTTCTTTCACCACTTCTGGATATATTGCATACAGCCATCCTCTCTATTAAGATCCCAATGCCGCCTTAGAGTTGTTGGTGCTACCTTGTCAATCGTGAATTTATATACACAGCTTTCTGCAATATTACCTTCTGTGACCCATGTCATACACAGTGCCTGATCTTCTCCATGGCTTGAGACTCCTTCCAAGAATTCTTTATCAGCCAAATATGTACTTCACATGGTCTTACCACCACAAAGTTCCGTATTCAAAAGCCTTCAAAGGTTATAGCAATAATTAATTAAATTACAGTAATTACCACTAGCTATAATTGAACTATTGACCTTGTTTGTAGAGAGTTAGATGTCTAGACCACTAGGCTACTCATATTCTTGCTATTAATTTAATCTTTTTATTTAAAGAAACTTGTTCTAAAAAAAAAATAATAATAAGATATATAAGAGAACAATCAAGGATATATAACAATAAAAACAACGCACTTATCTAATTTCACTTTGTTAAGTTTTGTATATATAGTATGCAAATTTCAATTTCTAAAATTTAAATTCAGAGTAAATAATATTAATATATAAAATATATAATCTATCTTGAAATTGCCTTATATTTTTTGTTTCTCTTGAAATTACAAGTGGATAATTGGGTAAATCAATATATTCAGAATCAATATTCATTCTATATAAGCAATATTAACATATTATTGCTCTCTTTAAGTTAAAAAATCCAATTAACTATTTCAGAGCTTTTGCAAACTTATCTTCTTTTGCTTTCAAAATATAGCTAAATAAATTTTATATTTAGAATAAGAGCAAAAATTAGTTAGTTTAGTTTCTTATTCTTTGCATTTACAATATACTTATTGTAATATTTTTTGCATAAGACCTTGTCAACTAAATCTAAATGTTGACTTGAAGCTGGTATAGCTAATTGATTTGTAATAGTTGTTGCACCATATTGATTATAATTGCAGATAACATTATTATAATTCTTCAAATCACAGTGATAAGCTTTTCTTTTTCTTTGGCTAAGCTGGCTTCGTTGTGCTTTTCTTGTGCAGACATTTTGTTACAGTATATTTCTTTCTTAAGCTACTTAAAAATATTGATAGTATCGATATAGAAATTCAATGAACAACCTGATCTTTAATTACTAATCACATTACACAAAATCTAAATTTATTAACTAATAAAATTCGCAAAAATCACAAGTTGATCTACAAAAAATTAACCAATTACAGCAAAAGCCTGCTATGCTTGTCAGTATACAATATTTTTCAAACATCAAGTATTGCCCCAAATAAAATTTACTTACATGTGATAATATAAACTATTTTCTAAGCCTACAAGTATTTTTTTTTAAGCAAGGATATATCAGATAATCTCCATAATCAGCCTCTAAAACATCTGGCTGTTGCATAACAGAACCTTCTATAAAAACAAATTTATGGAATAAAGATAAAATTTTTACGAAAAAAGCAGTGAATGTATCTTCAGGATATAATATTGAACAAGTTATCTTAATAGTTTCCAAATTAAGATCTTCACCGAAATTCTGGCTAGTAATATTTTCCAGGAGATGGGCATTTAATTTGTCTTTTTTGAACTTTTTTACTTCTAATTCCAAAGATTTTAATAATTTTATTTTCAAAAGTTCAATAATATCTTTTGGAGGGCTTGTAATACTTGAGCATTTAGCAAAGCTCTGTATCTCGGTGTACTCTTCATTACTTAACCATTTTGGTTTTGCTATCTTGAAACCATAACGGATGATTCTCCAAACCTCTGGTCTCAGAGGATGTCCTTTGACATTTGATGCTTTCTCTAGCAATTCAGTAACTACCGAACCAGATTTTAATGTCCAACAATTCCAAAAATCATAATTGAAAGAGCGTTCAAAATAAGGAATTATAACTTCATTAGTTTCTTTAAGTACTAATTCCGGGTCAATCTCTATGCCCTCTTCATAACTTGGAAGTCCTCCATAAAAGATAGAGTGCTGATTGGATTCCGAAAACTTAGGTGACTCAATAATAAGGTTATCCAGTCGTCGTGGTAGTGGTGTGATGTAACCGTCTCGATTATATTGCCTTTTTAATACTCGTTCTTCCTCAGTATCACTTGCATTTTCCCTTTTCCCTAGGGTATTTGTATTTCGCAACAGGTCTTGATCTTCTTAATCGTAACTTTGCGCACCAAGATCACTCAACTCTTGTACAGCTTCGGAAACAATTTGATCATTCTTGAGAAGAGAAGAGATGAAAGAGATAAATATATAATTGAGACAAAATACGATTTGTGTTGACATAATGATATCAACAAACCTTGACTTCATCCATTATTTCTCCCCTAAGATCTTCATGTTTCCTTTCAGAGTCATATTCGATGGTTGATGTGTTTATTGCGTTGCGCAAATCTTCGATTGCTATTCTGTCCGTACGATGCTCCTAATAGGATTGTTAGTAAGACTATTATAATGCTTTATTCTCCTAGGTTTGCCTTAAGACGCACCTCCAGTGCCCTTAATGTACTTGCGGATGTAACTCTTCGATTTATCGATGTGTGAAATTCCTTTTTTTTCATTTTTTAGTTCAATTTCATCAATAAAACGTTTACATCGGCTGAAAAGAATGACTTATCATAATTTGTCAGAATTTTCCTCGCCTTTTTCTTGGCAAACTCGTGCACATAGCATTTGTCGCTTAAACTACATAGTAACGAATACATGTCATCCTTGAAAATATTGATTATATCTAAAGATAATAATTCGGTTTTTGGCTCTATGTATCGCAAGGCATTAATAACCACCATTCCTTCTGTGGGTTATGGTCGAAGTAATCATTCAATAGTGATTCAAACATAGTTCTTACATGTACAGAAAGAAACACGCACTCTTATTTAATACGCGTAATATATTTAACTGGCAGTGGCTTAGCGATGCTGATTGTTTAAGTCCGGAGCACAAGTGTAACTAAATAAACAATCACGTATATCACGTATATTACGTATTGACTATATCAGATACATGGTCGCTCCGGACTAACAAGACATGTTACTATTCGGAACCTCTTTCACGCGCATTCCCTACTGGCGTATGGCCATTATTTCCTACGTTAGATGTTTGGTACTAGTCTGTAGAATTTCCTTGAGCATGCGTGTTCAAGGCATTACCCTGTATGCTAGTGTCCAGGTTTGCGTTGTATATACCTACTGGCATACGGCCATTACTTCCTGTGTCAGATGTTTGGAAGCATTCTGTAGGATTTCCTTTTGCATGCGTGCTTAAGGCATTACTCTGCATGATGTTTTCCAGTATATTGTGACTGAAATCCCAACCGCTATTGTCCTTTACAAAAAATCAATGAAAAATGGAAGATTTTTGATGCATACAATGTGTACAAAACTTTATTAATAATTTCAGATTAGTAGCAAATTGGGGAAATGATAGAGGATTGCAAGAGAAACATATGATGCTATCAAAGAGGGAGGGAGTTCTCGGATCCTAGGCATTGGTGGCGCAGTCACAATTAGTCAATTAATTGCAATTTTACGTAATTAGATAATATCGTATATTCTCCACTACGATATGATTTTTGATTTCTGTTTTTCGCTGTTTAAAAGATCAGGTTACACCAGTGAAAGAAAATTGAATTTAATTGCAATTAATTGCAATTATTTCGTCATTAATTGGGTTTCAATTAATTTTACGATAATTTTAATTGATTTTAATTGTATGACGTATAGCAAAAATTAATTTAAATTAATTTTTCGGCAGGCCTGCGTAAATTCAACCCAGTATGTTTCATATTCCTCCGTATATTCGGAATATTGCCCCATGGAAACGTGACTTGTAGAAGAGAATCGATTGGATCCAGCTAGAAAAAAATAAGCGCAGATGAGTATATTATGCATATCAGATATTTTAATGTGTTTAAGACAATAGCCTACCTTGAGATGCTGTATCATTTCTCCATTCAGCTTCTGTACGCATTTTTTGAAACTCATTACTTAATGCTAAGATGGTTTTTTCGAGATTATTATCTCCCGATTCCTTTAGATAATATAATTTATAATAGGTGGTATCCCACTGCTATATATATCTAAATATTTCTAAATTTGCTGAAAGCATTCTTGAAATCAATATATATGTTACGAGTCAAGTTGTTTTTTAGGTTGACCCGGTCAAAATGTCCCCAGCAGAATTTAGGGTTAGTGCGGGCCAGAATTATGTTAATGCCGGCCGGTTTTTTTAATTTATTGACATATTATATGTATATTATTTTAAAAAATAAATCTATATAAAGAAAATATACAAAAATTGATCTTGGACAGCATGTGTTTTCTAAGTTTATTTATTAATAAAAGATTAGCTATTAATAAATTATGTAAATCTCAATTCTATATTTATTTAAATAAATTCTAGAAAGATAAATTGGTTTTGAAGATACATACGAACTAGGGTTCTGCAAGTAAACGTACCGGGCACAATTGGCATTATGCCAGGCACTGTTGACACTTTGTCAGGCGGAAATACGTGTGCCAAAGTGCCTGTAATTTCTAGAAGCAATTAGGAATTTTAAGAGATTCGAAATACTGCGTTTTTACGTCTCAAATTGGTCTCATGCTTATAATTAGTGATAAGCGCCTCTCTATTTTCATCAACAATTAAAAATTCTAAGGAATTCGTAAGGCTACGTATATACGTCTCAGGTAGATTTCCACGCTCATAAGCATTTATAATATAAGCGATACCAAAAAAAAAAAACTCCAGGCTTCTGAGGTTGAATTTTAATTTAGCTTTTAAGAAATTTTTAGATGTTGAATTCGATAAGTTGATTTATTTAATCTTTGAAGCTTGGTTTCTTTGGTATTACTCATATATACTAGGTCAGTGTTGTCTATTGGAACGTTCCAGTGGAAATTACTGGAACTGGATGGCCATTGGACCTAACTGGATGGAATTGGAAGCAAATTTACTTCCAGTGATCGGATGTCCACTGGACCATTCCAGTGAAGATTCCTATTGGTTGGATGGAACTTCCAGTGACTTCTAATGAAAAAAAATACATGCGATTTTAATTTGTATAATATATACCGGGTGTCCCAAAAGTTCCTATACATGGTCCCTTTTTTTTTTTTTAAGTATTGTATAAATAATCATCATAATCTCTATATATAAGTCACTTTAAAAAAAGGGACCGTGTATAGGGACTTTTGGGACACCCGTATATCTATACGTACTAGAGTGGTAAATTGACTAAATGGGCTGCCGTCAATAGAAATAAGGCAGATTGACATTTTAAAAAAATCAATACTTTAACTTTCTCAGATCACATCTTGATGGATTTTGAAGCTACTTAATTATTTAATAGTCAAAAAAAAGCTTACGGTCTAAGCTTTCTTTTGAATATTAAATCATCAAGATAACCTCAAAGTTCATCGAGATACGAACTGTGATAGTTAAGGTATTTGATTTTTTTAAAAAATGTCATTCTGCCTTATTTCTATTGATTGTTATTTTTTAATATCCCCACATATTTTACTGGGGTGTCTATCATCGGTCTAATTACAAACATAGTGCAGATTATATAGTGTTCATCACTTAATAAAGATTTTTTATAGTAAATTTTTGGATCTGCACGCTATATAAAATAATTATAAAAATCGAATTTACTACGCCTTTAATTCCTCTCGTAATATTTAACATTTTTAATTCTATAAGAGCAAAATGGTTTTAAAAAGGTATCATTATAACGTAATAACGTCAGAATTTTATTTTGTTTATTAAAATATATTATGGGTTAAAATCCGGCCAACGATTTACTATGTGGCCTGCATTATGTTAAACATTATGCAGGCCACATGGTAAATCGTTGGCCGGATTTTAACCCATAATATCTTTTAATTAATAAAATAAAATTCTGACGTTGTTTCGTTATAATGATGCCTTTTTAAAACCATTTTGCTCTTATAGAATTAGAAAATGTTAAATATTACGAGAGGAATTAAAGGCGTAGTAAATTCGATTTTTATAATTATTTTATATAGCGTGCAGATCCAAATATTTACGTACTATAAAAAATCTTTATTAAGTGATGAACACTATACGTATAATCTGCACTATGTTTGTAATTAGACCGATGATGGACACCCCACTAGCCCATGTATACTCCTGAATATATGTATACTCATACAGCTAAATGTTTCATATAATAAATGTTAACATTAAAATAAATAACAAAGTGAACCAGTTATAATCTTTACATAAATTTCAAAGAGTTATAAAAATAGGTTGTTTTTTTCAAATAACGAAAAACTGTACACCATTTAATAACTTATATTTTATTATTACATTCAATGATGCAATTTTCAACAAAAAGTCTAGCGTCATATGTCGGCCTTATATTTCTTATAATGGTGATCTACAACGGAATACTCATTTTCCAAGAAAATTTTTCTAGTAACTCTAACATAAATAATACAAATATCAATGAATTAAAATGCACAAACTGCCCCAGCACCCTCGGATTTAGTCATGTTTACGTTATCAATCTTATGTATCGAGTAGATAGATTGAGAAAAATGAATGCCTTAAAAAATTATCTTGGTCTGGATTTTGAATTTGTCAACGGCGTTAATAAATATGATAACAGGGAACTTAAAAGATTTAATAAGAGTGACTTAAGTCTAGGCATTAAGGCTTGCTATTTAAGTCATTACAGACTTTATGAAACAATTGTGAAAAGAGGATATGAAAGTACTTTAATTTAGAGGATGATATCGATATGGAACTTAATATTACCGATATTATGGCTGAAATTCATCAAAATTTACCTAATGATTGGGATTTACTATTCATTGGTCATTGTTATTCAGGGAATACTGAGTACGTAGCCAATTTGACTGCTCATGAATTACATAAACGTGGTTATGTACAGTGTACACATACTTATGCTGTTTCGGCTAAAGGTGCTAAGAAGTTATTAGAAAAAATTAATATTAATGACCTACAAAAAGCTATTGATTTAGAGTTACGTGACCTTATGGAGGCTGGAAAACTTATTGTCTATTCGATTCATCCTTCAATTGTTGTACAGATTAAAGGTGATCACGACCTATCAGACGCCGTTCCTGGTGCAATAGATATTACCTATCCTTTAATGAATTCTACCATAAAATTACTTAATGATCTTGATTACGACTTAGACTGAGTTGTATATCAGAATCTTGACATCCAAAATCCAACACACAAAATCCCGGCAACAAAATCCCGAAACACAAAATCCAGCCAAATTAAAATCCCGACGATATTAAAATCCCAATACCCAAAATCCCAATACTCAAAATCCTGAAATTATCAAAATCCCGACACTACCAAAATCCCGATATACAAAATCCCAACACTCAAAATCCCGACAGTATCAAAATCCCAATACACAGAATCCCAATACTCAAAATCCCAAAAATTAGAATCCAGACACAGAATCCCGATGCTCAAAATCCCAAAATTAGAATCCAGACACACAGAATCCCTCCCGATACTCAAAATCCCGAAAATTAGAATCCATACACTCGGAATCCCGATACTCAAAATCCTGAAATTAGAGAATCCCGATACTCAAAATCCCGAAAATTAGAGAATCCCGATACTCAAAATCTCGAAAATTAGAATCAAGGTGGCAATTTTGATGGTCAATTTAATCTTGGAAGTTGCTACAAAAATGGAATAGGTATTGCTCAAGATGAAAAGAAAGCATTTGAGTGGTATTTAAAATCTAGTGAAGGTGACGATTCTGAAGCGCAATCTAGATGCTATGAAATTGGAATAGGCAATATTTATTTTGAAAGTGAAAGGAAAGGGAAAGCTTACAAACATTTAAAACTTGGAAATTGTTATAGTGAAGGAATAGGCATTACTAAGGATGAAAAGAAAGCATTTGAATGTTATTTGAAATCTGCAGCAGGTGACGATCCGAATGGACAATTTAATCTTGGATTATACTATCTAAAAGGGCTAGGTACCGATAAAGATGAAGAGAAAGCATTTGAATGGTACTTGAAATCTGCTGAAGCTGGCAATTCGAATGGGCAATTGGTTCTTGCGATTTGCTATGATGATGGAATAGGTACTGACAAAGATGAAAAAAAGGCTTTTGAGTGGTATTTAAAATGCGCAGAAGGTGGCAATGCTAGAGCGCAAGCCTCTCTTGGATTCAACTATATGTATGGAATAGGCACTGACATATATATAAAAAAAGCATTTGAGTGGGATTTGAAATCTGCTGAAAGTGGAGATCCTGTTGGACAAAACAATCTTGGAGTCATTTATGAAAATATTCTTGGTGATGAAAAAAATGCATTTAAATGGTATCTGAAATCAGCGGAAGGTGGTTATTCACTTGGACAAGAGCATCTAGGATGTGTTATCGTAATGGTTTTGGAACATTACAAAATCAAGAAAAAGCAAATGAGTCGTTACAAAAAGCAAAAAGTAAGAAATTTAAAGGAATCACTAATCATGAAGATCCCAAAATAGACGAATTTTCAAAAACATTATTACTTGAGTATAATTCCCCGCCAATCGTGTGGATACCACTCAGTGAGCTAGAAATTAAGAAAAATGTTGGGGAAGGAGGATTTGCAACTGTATATTATGCTTTATGGATGCCATCATTTGGAGAAATGGGAACAGATACGCAAGTATTACCTGTCGCCCTTAAAATATTTAACGAATCAAAAAATGGTCGTGAAGAGCTTTTAAAAGAGGTAAATTCTTAATAATTTAATATTTTTACATGCATTTATTCTATTAATATATATATATATATGTTTATAGTTGAAAACGCATTACAATATCGGAAACAAAAACCCAACATTTCTACATTGCTATGGAATATCAAGGAATGAAAACACAAATGAACATATTTTAGTCATACAATATGCACGGATGGGATCTTTACGTAAAAATCTTTCCATAATAGCGCAAATGCCATGGGAAAAGAAATTAGGATTATTAGGTTATATTGCATCTGAACTTGAATTTATTCATTCACACAATATTATTCATTGTGATTTACATAGTGGAAATATATTTCAAAATGATCTATATAACGCTTACATTGGTGATTTAGGACTTTCCAGATTAGCAAATGATACTTTAAGGTCAAAATCTGGAAAAGCATATGGAAATTTACCATATATGGCACCAGAACTTTTATGTGGAGAATCATATACAAGAGCATCAGATGTTTATTCTTTTGGAATAATTATGTGGGAAATTTCTTCAGGAAGGACTGTGTTATCTGAATATGACCGTCATAAATATAATGATTCAGACTTGTCTACAGAAATTTGGAAAGGATTAAGACCAAAAGTTATTAGAGACATACCATTATGTTACCAAAATCTTTTAGAAATGTGCTGGGATAGTAATTCATCAAAACGACCATCAGCTTTAGAAATTTATGAAACTATTAAAAGTTGGAAAAGTGATACAAACATTTTATCGAAATTTTTGAAATCTGATAAAGCAATTGAAATAAAATATAACATTAGAATTGATGGTAGTGAAATATATACCAGCAAATTTATTGATTATATCAACGAACAACTGATCACTGATAAGCATCAAAGTAATGAATGTATAATCTCAGATAACATCAAGCAACTAATCACTGAAAAGAAACAAAGTAATGAATGCATAAATTCAGATAATTTCTTTATTATTAATGAGCTCTCATTTACTGATCAACAGCAAAGTAACGAATGTATAATCTTAGATAATATTACAGTTGAAAACAGAACAAAAAAATCAGAATTTATTATGATAAGATTAATAAACTTTATTTATAAAATTGTACCAATTTATTTAGCATATTTAATTATTAAAATTTTTTATAATTAAACCAATTTATTAGCATTCAACGGATGAAATTCACCGATATATTATTTTAAATGTTATATACAACTTATAGAAACTTACTTCTAATTTTAAATGTTAAATACGACTTATAGAAACTTTTACTTCTA
This sequence comes from Dentiscutata erythropus, assembly GCA_910591965.1. Taxonomy (NCBI): domain Eukaryota; kingdom Fungi; phylum Glomeromycota; class Glomeromycetes; order Diversisporales; family Gigasporaceae; genus Dentiscutata; species Dentiscutata erythropus. The sequence continues at coordinate 11,239 of CAJVPY010003629.1, forward strand.
ATTTTAAAGCTAAAATAAAACTTTAAAAGCTAGAGGTAATGTTTTAATTATTATTTGAATGGTAGACATTTTTAGGAAGTTAAAAATCTTTACTTCATTGAAAAATCTTGACAATAAAATTTAACAATAATTTAAATTTAATTTACATTATGTGACTATGCTATGAAACGTAATATTACTGCATTATTAATAAAAAATATTTTGTAAAAATAAGTGTGAGGTTTGAAAGAAGGATTGATTCTAAATTCAATTAGAGCATGAACATAGTTAAATTTACAGATCAAAAGCTTGTATTTAGCTGGTTCAGGTTTCAAACGGGACGGAATTCAGACATGTTGGATAAACAAATCTATTAGATATACTCAGTACAATTAATCAAATGCTCACTAGTAACGATTTGTCGCAACCTCATAGTGCAGAACACGGATTTTAAACTTTAATTTATCAGAATAAACTCTATGAAGAAGTAAGTAGCAAAATCATCGATCGATTAATTTTGACTTGATATAACAGAAAATCAGTTTACAGATAAATTCTGTGACAACTTATAAAAATTTAATTGACTATTATTCGGCTGAACCTGATCTCAGTATGATCGATATATACTTTAATTCATAATATTAATAGAACAGTAGAATATTTCATAAAATTACTTTATATTTTTATGTATTGTATGTTATTATAAAGGATCAATTATGGATGCACATAGATTCCTCTTATTACTATGAATAAAAAGTAGAGAACTCTACAAGGAGGAGTCTTACGGTCTTGGATAATATGTACTGTATATTTAGTAATCAACAAGCTTATTTATAATAAAATATATATATTCAGAATATGACAGCATTATTTTTTTGATGTCTTCATGCATGTAAGCTTTATAAACCTTGACTAAGTGTCATTTAACCCTTGCTCTTGCTTTTAAATATTAGAATAACTATAATAATTCCTATATAATCTATTGTTTTCGCTATTAATATAAACAAGATATACTATTAATTTGTTCATTACCTGTTAATGGAATTAAATTCTGTATGTCGAGAATATGAGTTCAATTTGTATAGTTTGAGCAGAAATTTATAACAAAAACTTGTAGTAATTAAATCAATCAGGCCGTTATGATAACATCTAATATAGAGGTATAATAAGATATTATTTAGATTTGTGAAAATATTATCATATAATCGAACCAAGATTGGAGTGCCTAAGCTTTACTACGTATGACATATCTTGACAAACATAAATATAAAAGAATTTAATAGTTAAAGTTTACAATGCTATTGATTGTAAAAAATTCAAAGATTATAAATTTATATTACTTAAATATTATTGAATCATATATATAAGTAATAAAATATAATTTATTTAATTTGGCGCGATATGTATTAATATAAACAATTTTAATAAGAGTTTTCAATAAGGTAGGCTAATAAAAGCATGTGTACAGTATAATTAAATTTTAAACAGGTTTATTTAAGAACTTAAAGTAGGGCAGGTTATCCTAAAGAATTTTTTAACTATCGCGTTTTTTAATCAAATTTTGCCCTAAATTCATTCCACCCTGTCCCAGCTATCCAGGCGTAAGATGATTGGTTGTGTTTTTCAGACTACACGTGATCTAATATCATTTTCAAACCTTTAAAACTTGATAAAAGAAACCGTGTTTTACGCTCTAACGCAAAACATCAAAATTATAAATGAGAATGTTAGCATCAAATTTTTTTAAAAAAACATTTAAGACCTTGCATAGTAAAAGTTTCGAATTGGGAATGTAGAAATTAACGAATAGGAAAAAATAAGATTGACGCTACTTTACAATATTTCAAATAAAAATTGTTTGTAAACTCGAAATTTGGAAAGGTTTTCTTTCGACCCTGGTGTAATTATAAATTATGTACTTGGCCGTAGAATCTATAAGCTTGTATGGAATGTCAGGATATGTTTAATTTAGATTTTATTTTAGTAAAAACTTTATTGGTTTTTCAGCTTCAATTCATTTAATTTTAGAAAAAGCCAGATCTTTTAAAAAAAAAAATTATCTACAATAATAATAATAATAATAAATAAATAAATAAAATATTTGATGTGACAGTAATATAACTATTTCATTGCTACTGATTTTGTTCATGCCTCAAAACTTTAAAATTCTTATCAATTTAATCAACTATGAATCAGTACAGTACTGTATATTGGGCTATATTTAAAACTTTAGGTTTGAACAGAACAAAGATGGCGCCGAAACCTTTTTTGGCAATTCCGAAAGTTTCGGGTTTCGGATTATAGCTTCCGAAACCTTATCCAAAACTTGAAACCTCAACCGAAACCCGAAACCTCGACCGAAACCCGAAACCTCAACCGAAACCCCGAAACTGGCCAAACATCTATAATTTATTTGTTTATTCTCTCCGAAGTTGTCGCCGAAACCCTTTTGTATCAAATCCGAAGTTTCGGGTTTCAGATTATAACTTCCGAAACCTTATCCGAAACTAGAAACCTCACCCGAAACCTCACCTGAATAATAAATTTTACAGCTGTTTTCATAAATTTTGGGACACCCTAAA
>CAJVPY010003630.1:0-13795 GCA_910591965.1 Dentiscutata erythropus
CATGAACTTTGAACTGAACCTGAATGAACCTGAACTTTAAGTTCAGGTTCAGTTCAGGTTCATAAATTCAAAGTTCAATTCAGGTTCAGGTTCAAAGATCTGCAAAATTTGTGGTTCAGGTTTAGTTCAGGTTCATTGAACCTGAATTTGAACTGAACTGAACCTAGGAACCCTAATTGATAAGTTGGTTACTGTTTCAACTATTTCACCTGATATATTATTTAAATTTAACAAATCAAAAGCTGTTTTTATTTTAATACTGTGTAAAATTGCTCAAGTAACTTTTTTGCATATTCTAATTGATCTGGTGCCTATTGAAAAGTTTTAAACCATGGATCAAGTATAGATGCAATTAATACTACATCTGAAGATATAGCCCAAAGCTCATCTAAAGACAAAAAGATAGCTACACAAACTTTTTGTAACAAGCCATTTGGATTAACTGCAGACAAGTTTTTAACTATATTAAGTTCATTGGTTTGTATTATTTTTTTGCTTTTTTTTGGGTATTTTCTTTTTACTTCTAACTTTTTTTTTATCTCTTTCTCTTTTCATATACTGACAGGCCCCACCACTTGGTTATTATCATCATCACTGATTAAGCTAGAACTATTATCAGTACTATTATCAGATAATTTGCTATAAATTAAATCAAGATATAACTGTTTTGTTTCTTCTTGATTTGGCCATGGTGCAAAAGATTGCTTAAGTATTTTTATATATAGATAAATTATACTAAATGTTAGATAATTTGCTCCAGAAATACGATATGTAATTCTTTCAATAGAAGCCAGTATATTAATCATGTCTTGAAGAAATCTAAAATTTTTAATTTAATATTAAATAGTAAATTTTAAAAAGTTTTGTTTTATTAATGAATTATTGCTTTTGTAAAATAATACAACAATAACATTTTTAAATTATATAAATTCTGCATATTATCATTGTTAAAACAATAATAATATACAAGATTCTAAGAGCTTATATATATACAAGAATAATTATTAAAATTATGTATATTATTATTGTTTTAACAATAGTAATATGCAGAATTTATAAAATGCAAAATGTAATTGTTTATTTTTTTTGTAAAGAACAATAATAATAAAAATGTAACATAACTATATAGCAAAAAATAATGCTGAATAGAGTATACAACAAAGTAACGCTAGATAGAGTCTTGGTTAGAGAAGAATCTAATTACCAGAACTTTAAACTCATCAATAGGGAGACTGAGCTGAAGCAGCAAGTTACCTCACACTTTCAAAAACAGTTCCGAAAAAGAAATCAAAAGTTCGAGGAGATGAGCCAGAAGTGAAAAAATGAGTACATGCCGAAAAAGAATATAAGTTCATCTATATACGAACAAGTAATGAGCCCAATTAGTAAAGAAGAATGGATACAAGCTTTAGGCAAAACACAAAATGGCATAGCTCCTGGCATATCAGGTATTGGATACATATTACTCAAAAAGCTCTCTATAAAGATAACTGAGAGAATAATAAACTTTGCAAACCTTGTTCTGGAAGATAGAAATATTCCAGTAAAATGGAAACTAGGTCAGGTATACTTAATTCCAAAAGAAAGCTTTTGGGAATACAATCTGAGTAATACAAGACCAATAGTCCTATTAGAAACGTGCAGAAAAGTGATAACAAGAGTAATACAAGTAAGACTCGATAAGATGCTCAGCCAAAATAAAGTGTTAAAAGATGCAAACTTTGCAGAGCTCTCTGGAGAAAGTACATCAGCACCTATTTACATTATGAACAATATAATAGAAGAGGCAGTGGAAAAAAGAAAAGAGCTCTAAATCACTTTTCAAGATATGAAAAAAGCTTTTAACTTAGTTAGTATAATAGTACTTAAAAAAGCGTTAGAAAGAATCAAATTTCTACCAAAACTAGCAAACTTTATTACAAATCTTTATGATAAAAGAAAGCTCAGTTTTATAACAAACTTCGGTAATACCAAAGCTGCTGAAGCAGGAGATAGAATAGACCAGGAAAAGGTGCTATCTCCTTTGGTATAGAGAATTTTCTATGACCCTCTCCTTTGCAGAGTACAAGAAGCAAATCTAGGGTATGAGATGTTAAGCAGCAACCCAAAATTAGACAATCATTCAGCTATAGAAAAGCTGCGGATAGGAGTTTTAGTATATGCAGATGACACAACATGGGTAACTAGCAGTAAAGAAAATATGCAAAAAACAATTGATATATCAAACAAGTTCTACAAGCTGAATGATATTGAAATAAATCCAAACAAAACAAAACTTGTAGTTATAAAACCGAGTAAACGAAGAGATAACAAGGATCTTTATATCTGGGCAGGTAACCCAAAAGTGAAAATATTGGCAAAGAATCCAAAGGAGTCTACTCGTTTTCTAGAAGTATGGATATCAACTAAAAATCAAAAAAGATCGGATATGCTTAAAGCAAGAAAAGAAGTAGCCAAAATAACAGGTCTTCTTAAATTTAAAAAAATGTCTCTTAGTTAGATTATATACATAAACAATACTGTGCTGATACCGATTCTAGAGTATAAACTTATGATCTCATGTCTAACTAAAGCTCAATGTAATAGAATATATTAGCCTATAGTGTGTTTGACCAAATGGAAGCTATCAATGCCATCGACAGTAGCAAATATGATTCCAAAATACCCAGAAATAGTAAACCTCAAAAGTTTGTGGAATAGATATATAGAACATCATTTCTCAGAACTGTTAGTAAAAATAAATGCAGAAGGGCCTGTAAAAAAATCTACATTAATGAGATTAAAGCAAGGTCAATTAAAAATGAGCTCGTCTAAATATATTTTGACAAATCAAACACTACTAGAAAAACATGGAACTAAACTAAGAAACCTAGGTTTGCAGATTTTATAGCAAGCAAAGGCACTAGATTTTTTGATAGAAGAAAACGATTTCACAAAAAGCTAGAACTCCAAGCCTCCACTAGGAGTAAATGATCTTGAAATAGCTGAAATTCTAGAGAAAAGTGATCTTTTATATGAAGAGACAAATACAAGCAATTTGGGGTTTTTTATCTATTACAACTTATAGCGAAAGATGGCAAGTCAATGTATACTTGGCAACAAATTAAATGAATACAAAACATTGACAAAAGAGGAAAAAAAGCGAAATGGTTCAGTAACCTAGAAAGGGAAATGATTGTAAACCCACTTTTGAGAAAAGTTAAGCCAGAGTTCAGAATAGCACCATGTAATAGTAACAACCAGCTTAGTTATAAAAAAAGTTAAAAAAGACAAGAGAACAAAAGAGTAGATTATGTGGAAAGACAAAGAAAATACAACTGTTAGAGTTAGAAAAATTAGGGAAAAAGAAAACAAGTACATAGAGGTTGAAAATTATAGAGTCAGTAGAGCCAGGTCCAATTTCTAAGCAAAACTTTCTAGAGTATGATAGCAAACCAGAAACATCAATAGTTAAACGTAAAGAATTAAGAGATATTACGAACTTTGTACAAAAAACTGAGAGAGGAGCAAAATTGATCTTCAACATAGATACTCTCAAAAAGTCACTAAAGAAAAAGAGGAAAAAAATCTTGGTATTGCCGAAAGAGTTACAAGATATGAAAAAAAAGGATATACCGTTAATAGAAGTCAAAAGCTAGGAAAAATTATTAATAGACAAAGTAGTTATAGACAAAGAACTTAGAAATAGATTAGTAAAAATCTTAGAGCAAAACAGAGAATTAGATAGTCTTTTATTTTATACAGATGGCTCACTCGGAACGTCAGAAAGTGATCTCAAAATGCAAATGAGTTGCAGAATAATCCAAATAGCAGAGGAGGGCCAAATCATCTATCAAATAGCATGTGCAACTGAAAAGTGGTTTTCTTTGACCAGAGCTAAACTAGTAGCAATCCTTGTTGCTTTATTAATATTACCAAAAGAAAAAGAGGTTGAAATCAGAACAGATAGTAAAGCAGCAATCTTAGCAATCAAAAAAGGACTAGAATCAGATAAAGCAAGACAATGACTTAAAATTAAAATAGCAGTCTCATCACAACATTGACAGAAATAGTCTAGACAAAACAGCTGAAGCTGCATCTCACAAAAGTCAAAGGTCATTTAGGTAAATTCTTTAATAATCTGGCAGATCTCAAAGCCAGAGAAGGTGCAACTAGCTCAGAATTTTTGTCTTCAGTATTACTAAGCACAAAAGGATACAAGCTAAGATTGGAGTAGAAAAATGAACTAGTAGAAAAGCCACTGCGATCTTTTACCAAAATGTTTAGAAAAGTAATTAGTAGAGCAGAATAGACATTCGTACACAGTACTCAAAACACTACACACAAAGAAGGAAAGACTCATCAATGCTGGTCAATATTCTATAAACTCTTAAAAAGTGGAATTAAACAACAAAACTATACATTTGAATCAAACAACATTCAGCTCTTCGAATTAAAGTGTATAAACAACTTACTCCCAATCTTTAAGAGATTAAATCAGAGAAGACCAGACATTTATAAAACGAACAAATGTGTAGTGTACAAAAAGAAAACTGAGAATGTTGAACATCTAGTTAGTTACGAAGTCTTACTAGGTCTACTGTGTAATATAGAAGAACAAGAAGTAGAGACAATTCTTAAAAATTTCAAAAAAGAAGATGACGTAAGCAGGGACAAAGAAGGTATTCTTGCAATGCTAGGAAAAAGAACTACACTAGAAGAGATGAGAAGAAGAGAAAGATGGATCAGAGGCCTCATTACAAATAGTGATGTTGAAGAGCTCCGACTATTTTTCGACTCCAACAACCAAGCAAAAAAGTTTATAAACCATTTTTGAAAAAACTGGATAAAGAGAATACATGAGACGATATAGGTTCCCAAATGCAAACTCATACAGAAATAGGAGAAAAAAAATAGTATAGCATCCAAAGAAAAGAGGAATTGTATTACAAGAGCTAAGTGAGGAAGAAAAAAAAAAAAGAAGGATGGAGATGGGAAGAAAACCATATTTGACAAATCACTTAAACAGAAAAGTAAGAAAAAGGAAGAAATAGAAAGATGAGCCGCAATATTAGAAATAACAAGAAATGAAGTATTAAGTTGGATTTTAAGTGGTCAACATGCAGAGTGGTGGAAAATTAATTAGTAGTCTTGACAGGCTGTAAGAACCTTTTGTCGAAGTATTAATGAATCCAAGTGCAAGATGAGTTAATATAGAGGTAAAACTTACTATAGCAGGTCGCACATAGGTGTTCATTGAATAACCAGATGAGCTAATACTTGTAATTTAGGTGTCAAGAGGAATAACCTCTTGAAAAATTTTAATATTTCATAGTATAATATTATAAAGCCTAATAAAGTAGAGGCAAGACTGCCGAAAAGTTAAAAAAAAAATATAGCAAAAAATAAACTTATTAATTAATAAACTATAATAAATAATATTACTAATTTAAATCTCATAATACAGTATATACTATAAATAAAAAACTTACTGCTTTTCATCTAAAGAAAGACACATTTGTTTTAATTTTTCATCTTCTTTTTGACTTATTCAGGCAAAACTTAAAAGTAAAGAATTTGAAACATGACACATAGCATTATAAAGTTCATAAACATGTTTACAAGTATAAAATGTTGAATTCCATTGGGTTCTGGTATCATCCAAAATCTCTAATAAATTAATATTAGTTTTAGCAATTGAATTAAGTTCATTTTAAGCAAGTTGAAGTCATTCAGCTTGTTTTGGAAGCCTAAAAAAAGCCTGCAAATTTTTTATACATTGATGAAAATCTTTATATTGCTTAAGACCTTTTTGTACAGAGAGTTGCAATATATATACTACACAAGGTTGTCTAACAATTTGAGAAAGAAAATTTTCTGAAAGAAGATTTATTCTATGAATTACATTAGATCTATTATCCGTTATAATAGTAAAAACAGAAGTTTGTAAATTCTATTTTTGAATTATCTTATATAATTCATAACTAATAATTTTACCTGAATGTGGATATGGTAAATGTTTACATTTTAAAAGAACTTCACAGATCTCAAATTTGAGAGTTAACCAAGTTCTAGTTACTCCAAGATATCCATATTTAGACCTTGATATCCAAAGATTTGTAGTTATATGAATTGTTTCTATATTTGAATTTAGCAAAATTTTAATCAATTTTTATTTAAATGATATACCTAGTAAATTATGTCTTTTATTGTTTTTATACATAAAACTTTATATTCAGATATGCATGCTTTTATTAAATCTTGAAACAATTCATTTTTCAAAATATATAGTGGCTGAATAAATTTAATAATAAAAGTAATTAATTTACAAGTTACAAGTTCTTGTTGTTTAGATGAACAATAATGCATCTATAAGTTTGTCTTTTATCTAATAATAGAATGTATAATTAATATATTATATTTTTTTCATTTATTTTATAAAATATAAATATTTACTTTGCTATTAATATCTAGATATTCTAGATAATTTGACTTTGTAATACTATGCTTGTCCTGTAAGTGATTTATTAAATTAGATATGTTTCCACCTTTTTTTGTATAAAGGTGAGGTTTATTCTGATTATCAGCTATACAAAGTTTATAGAAGACAATTTGAGGATCTGTTTTGCTTTCTTCAAAAAAATAGGTTGTATGACTTTGATTTGTTCGTGGTTTATATTGAGCTTTTGGTATTTTTTGTGTGTTTATATTTGTAAATAAATCGGAAAGTTGACTATCTAATGAATTTAGAGATTCTGAATAATATATTGCATCTGAATTATAAGAAATTGGTTCTATTTCTTGTTATTATTAAAAAATAAGTTGTACTATTTATTAGTAATAAAGGATAACAAAGTAATTACAAATTTATGATATAATACTACTTTGATTTTGATTACTAATACAATTTCAAAAAGACTTTAATTCTGAAATTAAATAAAACCAAATTTGAATTTTCAAACCGGTTTATCGGAGTTTTGCAACCAAATTAGATTATTACAAAACAGGTTACTATTAAAACCGATTTAACTCGAATTTAAAGTCAATTTACATTAACTGGTTCCAACCTCTACAGAAAAGAAGTAAAAATCTCATATAGCAGGTCACACATAGGTACTTAACTTAGTAACTGGGTGAGCTAATACATGTAATATATATTAGATAGTTGTAAATATACTCATAATATTTGTAATGAAAAATACCTTAGCATAAATCTAATAAACAGTATTAGCAAGACTGCCGAATTAAAAAAAAAAAATACTTGTAACTTTAGTTATACAGTATATTGTAATATAGTAATTTTGACTGTATACAGTATATAAAAATAAAAATAAAAATAAAAAAATAAAACAAGATAAAAAAAAAACCCCCCAAAAAAAAGCAATAACTCTATTTATATCAAAAGGAATCAAGCCGCTTTTAGACCATCTGACATGACCAGTGTTGCAAGTAACATTTGAATGATGTCAGACTTGTGTATTTAAGTAAGTATATCATATATATATAATACTACAATTTCTCTTAGAGTACCGGCGGGTAGTGATGGGACCTCTTGAATTATTAATAATTAATAATGATTATTAATTGATTGATCGAATTATTAACTAATAACGACTTAATAATATATGGCGCAGCTAATTAATACAGGATGTATAAAAAACAAAAAGTTGCGTCAATATTTTCTCAAAAATTGCTGAGATATTGGCGGACTAAACTTTTATTAAATCCGTAGGTAGTTAATTTAATTCATATCGAAATAATTAGGGGTGATCGAAGTTATTAACTATTTAATAATATTAATAACGCATTATTAATTTTTTCATTATTAACTAAAAACTCAGAGGTCCCATCACTACCGGCGGGTTTAAAAAAATTGAACTTATACTGTACGTATTACAAGTTATACGTAAAACTTGACTAATTTATCTGCAACCCAGAGTAGTTCATGTTTTACACATGTATTACCTAGTTTTGTGTATTACATAAAATAGTAAAATCACGGGGGAAAAACTGTTATAATTATACTTGCTGGGATTTGGGATTTGGGATTTGAGATTGGGATTTGGAACGAATTTTATTATATTTGGGATGGGATTTGGGATAATTTTATTATATTTGGGATTTGGGAGGGCTTTCAAGAATTTATAGTTTTGCACGAAATTGAAAAAATCGCCGATTTTTTTTTTGATCGCATTACGTTACACAAATATTTACCATCGATTTTACGAGTCCATTGACTGTCCGGATATCGGGGTAGTTCAGTTGCATCTGACAGTTCCTGTGACCTCTAAATGCTATGATAATGAGAAATCTACACACATTCCTTCTTTTGGAAGGGAAAGCAATTAATACGTATATTAAAATTTTTCACTTGATTTCATATGTACATTATATTTATTGTTTCAAATTAGTTTATCGTTTCACATTTTTCACAATGGCAACGCCGCAGACTCCAAATTCAAACCCGTCTAGGGTTATACCTTTAACATGTTCTGGACACACCCGTCCTGTCGTGCATTTACAATTCTCGCCTATCACTGATGGCACTTACTATTTAATAAGTGCTTGTAAAGGTATTCGTCTAATTCTGTGCTGTTCTCAGGTTTTCGTAAGAGCTAAAGATTTAACCTATATATTCTTGTGGTTTTAGATGGTAACCCTATGCTTAGAGATGGTCCTACAGGAGATTGGATAGGCACTTTTATGGGTCATAAAGGTGCTGTATGGAGTGCTAAATTGAGCAAGGATGCCTCTAAAGCTGTTACGGCCTCTGCTGATTTTACTGCGTATGCAATTTATCGATATTGATTTACATTGATTCATCAACTCAACAATCTAACTCTATTAATTCGATATTGTGGGTATAGAAAAGTATGGGACACTTATACCGGTGACGTGCTTTATTCTTTCTCCCATGGACACATTGTACGTTCAGCTGACATTTCGGAGGATGGAACGCGCATTATCTCTGGTGGTCAAGAAAAGAAATTGAGAATATTTGATCTAAATAAACCAGATACTGCAACCGTGGAAGCAGAAGGACACGAATCAACTATTAAAAGCGTTATTTGGGATGGTGACAGAAATGTTGTATTGAGTGCTGGTGATGACAAAGAGATTCGGTGAGTTAACTATTATTAAACTTTCTAAAATGCTCGTTGTAGAGTTGAAACGTTTAAATACAAGTATCCTTTTATTTTTTAGTATCTGGGATCTTCGCAGCTTTGGTCAAATTAACACTTTTAAAGCCGATCAACCTATTACAAGTATGGAGGTTTCAGCAGACGGAAAATTTATTACGAGTACAGCTGGCAAGGTTGTTTACTTTTTGGATGCTTCAACGTACTTATTTATTTTTATTTTATTAAATCTTTTTATATGGTAGTTTCAATAAACAACTAATATTAATTTTTTTGTATTAGTTACCAAGTTATTAAATCAATCCAAACAGCATATGATGTTTCCTCAGTATCTTTACATCCCGATAATAAAAGATTTGTAGCTGGTGGAAGTAGCGATTTATGTGTGAGAATATATGATTTTGAGAGTGGTAAAGAACTCGGTTTGTATTAATTTCGATACTTACATATCACTTCGTTTTTGGGTACTATAAGGTCTTATCAATCAATTTTTTTTCAGAATTTTATAAGGGTCATCATGGTCCGATTCATACAGTGAGTTACAGTCCCGATGGTGAAATTTATGCTACTGGCTCAGGTATATATTTTGTATTAAATCTCTCTTGATTTCATTTTTATAATTATTTTTTTATAATTCATCATTGACGTGATTATATATAATCTTGTATTTAATATTAATCAGAGGATGGCACTATAAGGCTGTGGCAGGTAAGAAGCATTTTCAAAAATATAAATATATAAAGCATCTTTTGATATTTTAGTAAAACCTTTTTCCTTGATAGACAACACCTGGGAAGAGTTATGGTCTTTGGCAAAATAAGGCATCTAAAGATGAAAAAGAGAATGATGTGGACGGAATAACGACAGAATAACATTTATCAATGAAAACTTTTTTTAAATTAAATTTAAATCGTTTTACAATTATTATTTGGCGGTTGCATTATGCTACGAGTGAGACAATTAATTAATTTGTGTATATCACTTGTCTATATTTAATCATCCATGCAGTTTTCTTAACAAGAATTTTTTAAATGTGAATTCATCTATAAAAAAAAAAAAAAAAGAAAAAAAAAGAATACAATACACACATTAAAATTTAGATTATAAACAAAGTTTTACAAATTATAAAACAGTTATATAATATATATTAAAACTAATTGTTTGTAAAAATTCACATTAAAGAAATTATTAATTTTTTAATGCTATATTTAAATAATTGTGGTTTTGTTAGATTTAAAACTAGATATACTGTATAATTTCAAATTTTGACTTATCAAAATAATATAATACTAAACGTATACTGTAAATAGAATTTGCATGGTTTTTATCAAAATTTGTACTATGTATATTACACAAAATTAATACTATATACTACTGTACTGTATAATATACTAATATTTAAATTACTACAGTATATTTGAGCTATAGTACAGTATATAAATTTATTTTAACCTTTTACTGTAACTGTTGTATATACAGTATATTGTATAAATATTTTACAAATACAGTATACTGTATTATATCTAATTACTGTATTTTAAAAAATGCTGTACAGTATTTTGTTAAATTTAAACCATTGTATTAAGGGTAGAGGATACTATTTGCAAATTATATATAAAACTAATGGTAAATTTTTTTCTTTTTAAAGTTAAAGAAAATTTTATTAAGTAAACTTGTTTTAAATTCCTAATAAAAGATGTAGAACAGGTCTTTCTGATTCTAACGGTAGTAAAATCATTAAAATTGGTTAGATATTCATCGAGATACATGTATTTAAATATTTAGTATTATAAATTGTTTATAAAAATCATATGATGATCATATGATATAAACCAATCAAAATCAACGATTTTGTGTAACCCGGAAAATTTGAAATGACTACGGAAAACTTACAATATATACAAATATATTTTTTTTAAATATTTGATTTATTAAAAATTTTACTATTATAAAAAATAGATATTAATCTATATAATATAAAAATTTTACAAAAATTAATTAAAACAGTAAAAAGTTTTATTAGTAGCATATTTTATTTTTTGTAAAAATCACGTTGTACCACAAAAATCATATGATAAATGATCTACGTATCTTCTACCCTTAAATTTTATATTAAAAGGATTAGGTTTCGTAACCTAGTGGTCTAGGTATCTAACCCTCTACAGGCAAGGTCGACGGTTCGATTATAGCTGGTGGTAATTAATTTAATTAATTATCTCTGTAACCTTCAGGAGCTTTTGAATGCGGAACCCTGTAGCAGTAAAACTATGTGATATACATATTTGGCCTATAAAGAATTCTTGGAAGAAGCTCTGAGCCATGGAGAAGACTGGGCACTGCGTGTAATATGGGTCATAGAAGGTTTATTGCAGAAGGCTGTACATATGAATTCACGATTGGCAAGATAGCACCAACAACCCTAAGGCACATTGAGATCTTTATTGGAAGAACGGCTATATATAGTATTTTCAGAAGTGATAAGAGAAGCGATGAACATAGTAAGGGGCTGTGGTAAGAGGATGGCTTTACCAAATATAGAACACCTCTAGCACAAGGAAACAAGGAAAACCGGCTAAAAGAAATCTCGAAAAGCATGGAAGCAAGTGCTCTAGTGGTACGAAAATAAAGACGGCCAGTGAGTAATATGAAAGTCATAAGAATATGATGAAACATGGTAGAAGTGAGGATCCCGGGTTACTGGCTTGTGACAGTAATTAAATGAGGTACTTAACTCCTATCCTAAAGGGGGCATCCATAAATAATGTTATGTTTGAGGTGGGGGAGGGGGTCCCCCAAAATATAACGATTTTCCAATATTTAGAGGGGGTCTCCCAAAATATAATGTAATTTTTTATAAGAATTTGTCTAAAATTTGATTCAGTGGTCCAAATTGAATTAATTTGGTACCATTCGAATCCTCTCGAGGAGAGAAGTCAAATGGTACCAATTTCATTTGATTTGGATCACTGGATCATGGTTTATTAACGAAATACTATTGGTTATTATGTTTTCTTATAAAATTACTATAAAATTAATAGTATTTCGTTAATAAAACGTTATTCAGTAATCCAAATAAAATGATTTTGGTGCCATTGGATTCGTCTCACAGAGACGAATCAAATGGTACCAAAATCATCCTGAGTAGATCACTGGGTCATAAGATATTCAGTTTTTGTAAATTTTATATATGAATATATGGATTTTTAAAAATTTTTTATATAGTCTAGGGGGTCAAAAGCTACTATGTAGGGGTACATAATGTTATATATAGATGCCCCCAAAGATCTAGACTTCTGTAATACCATACTGATAGGGAGTACTATAAAAGAAGCAGTAGCCTAATTTGGTAGTATATGATATGAATACCTGGATGACGTAAAATAACATCCTAGTACAGCAGCAGATAGCTTGAAATATGAGTCTTATAACCTGGTAGCACTTGGCTTGAGATACGGATTAGGTCCTTAAAGTAGCTTCCCAGGGACACCAAACTGGAAGCATGAAGAGCACCTACTCGAAAGACACCAATTTGGAAGTAATACAAGAAACAAATTAGAAGTAATATGATAAGTGATGAGAGGTGGAAATTAGTTTGTAGACATTGTATAGTAGTATATAAGTGAGATATATATGATATAATTAGGTTTGGAAACCATTCAGTGATCTAGTAATTGGTCTAATTGCGGGGTAGTTACTAAGGAGGTAAAAGTCTCATATAGCAGGTCACACATAGGTACCTAAATTAGTAACTGAGTGAGCTAATATATGTAAAAATATAGATAGTTGTAAATGTACTCATAACATTTGTAACCAAAATACCTTAGCATTAATTTAATAAACAGTATTGGCAAGACTGCTAAATTTAAAAATAAAAAAATTTTATATTAAAAGGGTTAGGGTCTTGTAGCCTAGTGGTCTAGGTGTCTAACTCTCCACAGACGAGATCAATAGTTAGATTATAGCTGGTGGTAATTAATTTGATTAATTATCTCTGTAACTTTCAGGAGCTTTTGAATGTGAAACTCTGTAGCAGTAAGACTATATGAAGTATATATATGGCCTATAAAAAATTCTTGAAAGGAGCACCGAGCCATAGAGAAGTCTGGGCACTGTGTGACATGGGTCACAAAAGGTTTATTGCAGAAGGCTGTGCATGTGAATTTGTGATTAGCAAGATAGCACTAACAATTCTAAAGTGGCATTGGGATTTTGATTGAGAGAATGACCATATGTAGTATACCAGAAGTAGTGAGAAAAGTAGTGAATACAGTAAGGGCTGCAATAAGAGGATAGCTTTACCAAATAAAGGAACATCTCTGGCACATTGAAACAATAAAAACTAGTTAAAGAAGTCAAGAATATATGGTAAGCATTTTGGTAGTACAAAAAGAAATTCGGCTAGTGGGTAATAGTTGTACAACTAGTATGGGAGTTATATAATGAAATATAACAGAAGTACTGGGTCCCAGAATACTGAATTGTTGCAGTACTTAAAAGAGATTTTTAACTTCTGTTCTAATAGTCTAGGCTTCTATAACACTATGAGTAATAGTAGTACTACTAGCTCTTAAGACCCGGTCGGTGACCGGGTTTGAGTTTCTAATTTTTTGCTAATTCTTAGGTCTTAACATTATTAACTCTTAGGCCTCAATGTTATTAGTTTATAAGACCCGGTC
>CAJVPY010003631.1:0-13795 GCA_910591965.1 Dentiscutata erythropus
CTCATTAATTAAGTATGGAGATGATGGAATTAAGAATAGATTCATAGATTCAGTATATGTAAAGTCTCATGATAAACCAATTTCGGCACAAACGATAATCAGTTAAGTTTATCCCAACTATTTAACATTCCTCTTTATATATTATATTATATAAGTTGGATATACTTAATAGAGATGTTAATCGTTCCTCAGCAATTGTATGGTAATTCAATTACCGGCCAGCACTCTGATTTATAAAAATAATAATACCAAGTAAAGCAGTAATGTTACGAAACATTGTAATTAATCGGTTCCAACTTATAGTTAGAAATCAAAAAGGACAATTATACGGTACATGGGTGCCTAAATATTTTGGCACATGGAAAATCTGGAACAGGTTACATTAACTCTGATTTCTGAATTAGTCATTGAAAGTTTTATCGTTATATCAATATAAATTTTTTATTTATCAATAAAAAAATAACTTGAAAATTTCAGATAAAAGTGATCTCTGGAGATGCACCTTATCACTGCATGGTGCTTAGTCATCACATATAATAACTTATGTAAACGTTGACATCCGATGTGATTTTCATAAAATATATTAATACAATTAAGCACCATAGGTTTGTTAAATATGAATAAGATTTTATTTACATATAATTCTGCAGTAAATAATATTTTAAACAGAAGCTAATTTTAATATTGAAATATATATGAAATACCGTATACGATAAAAATCCATAAAACTGCGTTTAAGTATTATAGAAAAGCTCACAATGTACCAACATGAACTTTATGATACCGTAATTGCATGGTGGCAAGGGTCAATGGATCGAAAGAACTGGTCAGGGTTACACGCCACGTGCTACAACCCGAGCCTTCAAGTCATGGGACGAATAGCATGGATCGGGATCAAAGAATCAATTAATTAAATTGCATGAATCAACATTTCAACATTTTCTACGGGGGATCCCCAAATTTCCGGGTCGTAATGGCCTGAATGCGTCGTGGTTAGGGTCGGGGTTAGGACTGGGATAGGGTTATTGGGAGCTATAGGCTATAGTAAAATTATCAGCTGGGCACTTTTCACTTAATGAACGACTATTGTTTCATTAGTAAAATTCTTAGTGATCTTGACTCCGGCCCTTCCGACCAGAGTTCCGAAGCTTCCGGCCCAGAATTTTGGCAACAAAGAAATATGCAATAGATAAGCCGCCGACCAAAATCGATATATAAACAGCCGACAAAGAAAAGTCGAATTCGACACTCTTTCCCACTCGACACAATAGTCTTCGGCAAACAAATTCTCGACCCACCTCTCCCATCGCATTAGGGACCCGCAAAATTTTAGTTTTAAAAACTCAAAATTTTTTCTGATAACAATAAAAAATTTAGGAAAATTTTAGATAAATTTTGATTTAAATTTAGTAAATTTTAGATAAATTTTGATTTAAATTTAATAAATTTTAGATATATTTGGAAAATTTTTATAGTTCATTCTTTTATTTTGTAAAAATACTTAATAATTCAACATTTAAATTTTGCCGATTGTTATTAAATATAAAATTAGGAACTAAGTCACATAAATTTATGTCTCTAGATCACGGCATCAATATCCAATACAAACCAATCATATACTGTATACCTTAGAAGTTAAATAAGTTCTTATTAAAAATAGAATACGTATAACTAGGGATAAGCAAACAAATATTTTTTGAATCTACTGCGGCCCACGTTATAGTTTACTGCTTATACAGGCCAGAATTGTGAAATTCAGAAATGTTTCGAAATTCAGAAATGTTCCACCTGTGCAGCATCCCATTCCTATGTATCACAAACTATAATATAATAAGGAAATTTTTAGAAAATTTTAGTTAAAATTGATAATTTTAGATATAAATTCATCAGAATTTAAAAATTTTAGAAAATTTGAGTTGACACTTGAAATTTTGGATTTTTTAGATCTAAAATTTTACGGGTCCCTGATTTTGCCCCAATATCATTAAGAATTGTTTACTTGTTGGCCATGTTGGGCATGATGGAAATGAGTTGGAGGGTTCACTAGGCTAGTAAACTATTCTTGAGCATTGTCCTTCATATAGGCAAAGGCTAACTCTAGCTGTCGGGCAGCAGTCCAGTGGTTGGCTCTGGCAGCTCATTCAAAATTCTTCTAGCCAAGTTATGGGGTTTTGGGTTTCATTACCTTGATAAAAGTCTATTTTGATAAGAGATTTTTCACCACCATGTCCTAGATTGTTAGCTAGGTTATTCAGAGCATTAGTAACAGCAGTTAAAGCAGCGTTGGGATTGTTGTTTATTTGGTTGGTTGTGCTGGTTGTTGGTTGTTAACTTGTTCTGGTTCTTGGTTTGGTTTCTGGTTATCAATAAGTACAGGATTAAGTTCGGCTTCAGATTCAGATTCTTGGTCAACAGTAGCTTCAGATTCTTCGTCGGACTGTTGGTTATCTCTGGGTAGAGGGGGTAAGTCAAGATGTTCGTCCCAGTTAATTTCTTGATGAGGAGCTTCTGTTGTTAGAAGAGCGACTGATTTTGGTGCAGGAGGATTTATAACAGGAGGAGGTGGAGTATTCAATGGGGTGGTAGATCAAATATCAATGGCTATATTTGCTTCAGGATAGGTTCCAAGTACAACAGGGGGTTGAACTAGATTAGAAGAAGAATTGTAAGAGCTTATGCGATTAAATATTCGTCAGATTACACCGGGTTGTTGAAAAGTAGAAGGAGTTGGACTAGATTGTCGTCTAAGTGGAGGATCATCTAATGAGATTTCTGTTAGTGGAGAAGAAGGTAAGGCAATTCGAGGAGGAAATTCAATATGAGTAGTATCTTTGTTGTATGGAGCTAGGTGAGGAGAGTTAGGGTTGTCTAAATCTTTGGGTCCAAGAGTATATATAGATTGTATAGGAGGAGTGGCAAAGTTAGGGTTCTTCTAGTATGTAAGAATAGGATGGAGATTTCAAAAGTATGAGTGGTAGTGGGAGGATTCCAGGAGAATGAGGCAATAGTAGGGTTTTCAATATATAGGTCAAGTGCGTTTGCTTCAAAATCGATCAGTAAAGTCGATTGGAGAGTGAAGATTGTATGAGATTCGAGGAGGACAGCAATAACCGCTTTAGGATCTAAATTTGGATTACTATATCGGCAGCTAAAAACAATATCTCTAGCAGCTGCTTTGGCAATGTTATATTCTCTGGCAGTAATTAGTTTAAAATATGCGTCAACAGTTTGTTGAGTATATCTAGTAACTTTATATTGGTCTCGATATACAGTATATACCAAAATTGACGATAATGATGATAATAAGTTACAGCAGGATAACACACTCTACAAGACAAATCTGGATATGAAGTTTGTATAACTGATACTGCAAGAGATGAAGGATGTTGTGTCTTGTGGGCTTCAATTTGTTGTAGATGAATTTGGTATGCTCAGTGTATAAAGAAAAAAATAAAATAAAATAAAATATATTCAAACCAGTTTGGAATTACTTACACCTATACTTTGGTTCGTGGGTAATTCGCTTGGTTAAGGTTTACAGTAAGTTGTGAGCTATTGGGTCCTTACGCCTACATGTTTGGCTCGTGGGGTATCCGTTCCGATGAGATCTAACCTCGGGGTTACAGTAAGCTGCGAGCTCTGGTTGCTACGAAAGCAAAGGCTTCAAGTGGCCCTTCTATTAAATATCTTTCAATTTAATAGGACTTTCTGGTTGCTATGAAAGCAGAGGCTTCAAGTGTGCCCTTCTGTTAAATCTCTTTCAATTTAACAGGACTTCCAAGTGCACTATTACTTCTTTAGTAATAGGCGTCTATAAATAAAGAATCCATAGAGAAAGAGGAGGGAGGAGAGATACTGGTGGAGACTTTTTAGCTTTCTGCCAGGAGGCACCAAAATGTTACAAGTGAACTATAGCCTTCTTTAAAATATAGTACTTGCAACACAGCACAAGGTGACAGGGATCTATGTAGAGTCAGCGGTGTAGAAGTGGAATATTACTTCACTAGAGCGATTCGGTATAGTTTCGGTAAGAACAAAATATATGTTTATTAAGATATATTTATTTATAGTACAATATCAAGATAATAGGCTATCCTAAGGTTTCTATGTCTAAGAATCCTTTTAACTTAAAGATTGTAGAAAACAAATCCTAAAGCACTAGGAAGGAGAAAAAGCTAGAGTTTATATAGCTTTTACAACACATATCAAAGAATATAAAATATAAGAAACAATAATAATAAATAATAATAAATAAATAAGAAACAATAAGAAGTATTAAGAAACATAACAAAACATTAAGAAACATAAAGAAACATTAAAAAACAATAAGAAACATTAAAAAATATAAAGAAACATTAAGAAACAATAAGAAACATTAAGAAATATATTAAGAGTATGGATTTACAAGACTTGTAAATCCATTCCGATTTATTGTTTATCAATTCTTTGCTTATCTTTGTTTATCAATTGCCGGTCACCCATTCATTCGTTCATCATGTATTGTAGCTCGTTTTGATCGTCAGAACCTTTCGGATCTTCTGGGGTTAAAATATCTTGTACGTTTCTAGACGTTTAACACGTTCTATAACAATACGAAATAGAACGAGCAATGAAGCTATTTGAAGTTGGTAGGAAGGTCGAAAAGTAAATTTAGTGTTAAGGCAAAGCTTTACAGTAGAGATATACAAATGTTGTATTTGTTATATAATTTTTATCAGCCAAACACAGGTTATAATAGTGCCTTCAGGGTTTTAGATTTCTTCTCATGTTTTTTCTTTTTCGCAATCAGTGTTTCTTTTTTCTTTTCTGTTTTTTTTTTTTTTCTGGTCGTTTTTATTACTCCTTGTTGAAAATTTCTCCCTTTTGTCTCGTGCCTCTTGAGAAAAAGGAAGAATTAAAAGGGAAAAAAGAGATCCTGATGTGGTGTACAACAACCTGTCAAATGATTGAGGGGGGTATCTTTTGTCGATACAAAATTTGAAACAAGTTTCAGATCTTGCTATAAGACTAATAGTTGTTATAGCAAGTTGCATTGGGCAGTACTCTGTATGCTTGGTGAGTTTCTATTAGAATAGAGTGATAGACTATCTTGATGATTACTTAATATGTAATAATTGAATAGTAGTTTATAAAATAAATAGAAGCAGGATTACTTAATATATAAAAAAAGAAGAACAAACTAAACTAAACAAGTAAGAAAAAACAAACAAAAGTAAAAAAAAAGAGAAAAGAAAAAGAAAATCGCAAAAAAAAGCGATCATGATAATACTATTTTTGGCTGTGCCAGGCTATATAAATTATATAAGTTGTATAAAAAATAAAATCTACTCTAATACTATATATAACTAGAAAAATAGAAACTATTTAAAGTCCAAAGGATCAATTTTTTTATATTATACCTGATCTAGCCAATAAGTATTAGTTTTCTATTGTTTTAATTGTTTTTATATTATATCTAATCTATCCAATCAGAATTTAAAATTTGTTAATACACAAACATCAGGTACACTATTGCTCTGTCTGTAATATCTTTCAGACAATAAGAAAAAAGGAAGAAAAAAAATCATCTAACAACTAGAAGTTTCTACATATGATTTTCTGATCTCTTATAGTCTATTATCAATTATTTGAGAAGCAGTACCCAAATAAACTTATAACAGGTCCCATTTCATTAGACACATCTAATTTGAAAGAAGTAAACACTGCTAATCTTTTGAAGAGAGTATGCCAGTTTTTTTACTTTTTGGCCAAACCTTTTAAAAAAATTCTAAAATAGCAGAAATATGAGAAGAGTCAATAGAAAAGGGACAAATTATTTTTAATAAAATTTTTTTAATTTTTAAATTAAAATATCTCAATAACTATTTAATCAAATTTGTTAAAAATTTTTTTATTTTAATCTTGAAATTATATAGAATTAAATTAAAAAGGTTTTTATTAAATTTGATAAAATAATTACCAAGGTATTTAAGTTTAAAGTCAAGAAAACTTTTACTTAGAAAAAATTTGTCCCTTTTCTATTGACTTACCCCCATATAGTAAAAGGTCTTTGTTTGCAAGTACTTTTAAAATTTCAAAACGTGTGTTGAAATCCAAAACTTCTATTATATCTTTTGTATTTTTCTTTGAAGTAATAGTCTTCAAGCTTCATTAATAAAGTAATAGTGAAGATATATTTGCTTTTTTCTTCATCAAAATTTTTTATACAAGGGCACCTCTTGCTAGTTATTTTGCATAATAAAGCTCTTGGGCTTGCATGCCGAATGTTCTTTTTAGAGAAGTCTCTTAAAAAAGCAGTTGGCCTCTAGACAAACCACACTATAAAGCCACATCTTTTTAACAAAAGTTGAGTTTTCTATTAGTTAAATTTTGGTATAAGTAATTGTTAAGAAGAGTTTATTAAAACAATATATATAACTATTAACATCAATTTAAAAACCTATTATAATTTTTTAAGTTTGTATTTTTTTTTAAAAATTTAGTGTTTAAAAATTTGAGTTTATTGAAGCTTTTAAATATATTATATATAATTACTTAACCTTATACAAACTGTATTCATAATAAAAGTATAACTAGCTATTGTGCTTTTGGTATTATCTATACTAAATACTTGTATCTAGTATTATATATTAAACATGTCTATACTATGTTTTTGTTTAAGTGTTTAAATTGTTTAAAAATATTCAAGCCTATATTCAAAAATTAAATAATTAATAAATTAATTTTTTTTTTTTTAAGCAATCCTGTCTTTATTTATAAAATTAACTATATTGTATAATGCTTATATAATTATATTATATCTATAGTAAAAAAGTTCTAATCTAATAAAAACTTACCAAGTATAATACTTAATACAATCTACTATAATAACTATTAGTCTCTTTTAGGATTCAAAACTTGTTTCAAATTTTGTATTATACAAAGAATATCTATTTAATCATTGCCAGGTTGTTTGTTGTATACTATATTAAAATTTTTTTTTTTAATTTTTTTTATCTTAAAAGGCATGAGACAAAAAGATAAAATTTCAAAAGTAAAGATTATAAATATAATTAAAAGTCAATAAATTAATTTAAATATATATATATAATTACTATATATATATATTGTTGTAAACAGGTTTTTATAATATAAAGTAGTTTAGCATAGTAGCATGACTTTTACTAAAACGCACCTATGGTGAAAATCACCATAGGTAAAATCCACCTATGGTGAAAAAGCACCATAGGTGAATTTCACCTATAGTGCAATAATCACTTATTGCTATATATATAAATTTCACTTAATTTGTATATACATACATTTGTCTAAATCTATATATACATATGTAGTGTGCATACCCTTGTCAATAAATCGCAAATTCATAAACAGTATTAGGTACTATATGCACTACTAAACTGTATTATACAGTTTATATCAAACAGGTATATATTTATTTATCACTCACACCAAAGTCTATATAAATATTTAGTATTCTTAAGGCAGACAATCTGAAAAGAATTTTATCTAATAGCCCGCCTAACTCTAAAACAAAAAGAAGAACTATATCAGTGCTCGCTCTAATTCTAACTTTTAAAAAACAACACTAGAAATGAGACACATATACATGCCTTGTTTAATACATGTAGTCAAATGCATATAGTATATTAATTTAAGTAAATCCAATAAACCCAATTGCAGTATTAAAAAATTCGGTATAATATTAATTTAATTTAATTTTTTTTTCTTACAAGAGATACAAACAGAAATAAATAAACAAAACACAAAGTTTCATAGAATCATACACTTTATCACTTACATTCCAGTATCTATCTATGCTTATAAATATGGACAATAAAACATACAATTGTTAAAGCTCTGTAGGTATTAGATAGAACTATTATAATATAGTATATAGTGCACTATTTTGTAATAATCCTACCCAGCACCTAATAAAACATATGGTAGTATAACAAAGCATATTATGAATTGCAATCGCTAATACATACAATCATCAGCAAACATAAAATATTGATACACACAAAGATATATACAAACTAACACGCAAATACTATATGCAAATATAATTATCACATCATACTATTACTGATTTGGGAAATAAGATCTATGATGACCGTCTTGGCCACAATTTTCGCATATATATACATGTTTTTTCTTGTCTAAAGATCCATTAATTAAGGTGTATAAAAGAATTTAAAGCACTAACATAATAAGTACCTTGAGTAATTGTTTGCACCATGTCCTTATTATTGTTAATTGTCATACTAGTACTTGTTCCTAATATTATTGCTATAATTTAAAAAAAGTCAATAATAAAGTCAATAAATATATGCAATTACCTTGTTCTTGTCCTTGAATGTCTTGAACGTGTTCATACATTATTTGACCTTGTTCTTCAGAACCTTCAACACCTTCAGTACTGTCTATATTGATTAATACATTATTAAGGTTGAAATTAGCCGTCCTTACTAAATCCTCATTTTGCTGCATATTAGTTGTTTTCTTTGACACTTTTTTTTGTGCACCATCATTGAATGCTGCTATACGTTTTTGACGTTTTTGACCCTTTGTTCATGGGTTTAGAGGATTGCTAATTGTATCATAATTATATTCATCATCTGATTGCAAAACATGCCTTTTTTGTTCTGCTAGTTGCCTTTCCATTTTACTAATATATTGCTGATATAATTCATAAAGCTCTTTAGTACGCCCAGTTTGGATTGCTAAATTCAAAGTTCTTTTCATTAGACCAAAACTCTTTCCATAAAGAGCTCAAGTTTTCATATGATGTTGTATCCTGGGTGTAAAAACATATTGGCCACGGATTAAATCAATTAAAGAAAAGTCAACTTGGATATTATGTTCAAATACATCAAATTTCTCTTCGCTTCGAATTGAAATTGCATTATCATTAATCATTTTTTTGCATGGCTTGATCATTAAACCAACGTTTTGCCAGAATTCCAATATGAAATTGTGCTATTTCACTTTCCAATAAAACAGCAAAAAAGTGACGACAAATAATGCCACAGTTCACAAGTGTCAAACATGTACACAAATAGTTTGTATTGCCAAAGAGAACAACAAAATGACGTCTTTGTTGGTCAATATATGATACTATCCATAGTTCTTTAATATCGCTAATACCATCAATGAGTTCTGTTAATTCGATAAGTGCTTCATTATACAAATCTTTGCTAAACATGCCCTTAGGTGTATTCTAAATAAATAAATAAAAAAATATATAAAAATAACTTAAATAACAACCCTAATGAGTCAAATCTGTTAGTTTTGGTTAGAAAATTCGATAAAATTTTATCGAATTTTCTAACCAAAACTAACAGGTTTAACTCATTAGGAGACGACTTAAAGATAACAATCAAGCTCATGACTACTTTTAGTATACCAGTTCATTAACATTTTCAATATAAGCTTGTTGTTGTAACTCAACCTCCAAGTTAGTATAATAAGCTTGATAATGAGAGCATTGATCCATTTGATTCCGTTGTAGCTTTTGTATCGCTGATGTAAGAAATTTGGTGCAAGCTTTATTAATCGCTATAAAATAGTAATTCTGGTATGATGCATTCATAACATGTAGTAACTCTCCATTAGTTTCATTAAATCTCACAAATTGTGACTCCCTTGCCAAATGCTGCTTTATTATGCTTACTACTTCCATTAGTGAGATTGTTCTATTTAACGATTTCTTCAAAATCACATTATATACTTCAACTCTTTGAGTTGATTGTATACCACAATTGAAAGACCAATGTGTGAAAGCTAGAACCTATGCTTCACGATGAGGATAAAGCTGATGCCTTAAATAAGATTGTACTTCAGGAAATAAATCCAAAACCTGTTGCCACTTTTTCTCAAAAATGGCTTTAGTGGTGCTATTGCGTGCTTGACAGAAACTTGAAAAAAAATTTCTAAACTTTTCTTTACCAAACTTAGAGAGAAAATGTTTTTCAAGATTCTTTCATATATAAAACAAACAGAAGTGATGCTTTGTGCTATGCCATATATTTTTAATAGCACCAGTAATTGCTGGATCCGCATCCGTCTAAACAACTTTAGGTTGCAACCCTCCTTATAATAAAAAAAAAAAAATTTAAATTAAAGCAGTATGAGCTACAACAGATATACTAAATAAAAAAATAAACCAACAACTTTAGCATTAAGTAGCCCTTGCAAGATCTACTCAAATGTTATTTTTTGCTCGTCCATAATTAAGGCCGTTGCAACGAGTCGTGATATATTATAATTATCTATACAGACAACCACACACATTATTATATTGAATTTATTCGTTTTACATGTGGTGTCAAGCAAAATTACATCATGAAAACGACCCCAAATATCAATTTGTTTAGGGTGCAACCACATAAGCCCTACAAGATGATTATCGCTTTCCTCAAATCTTGCATCAATGTACCAACCAGGCATCTCTTGCTTTTGGCACATTAGTTTTTTGTAAGTAGCACCTGTATCACTCAATTTTTCTTTCTCTGATTTAATTGTTTGAACAATATTTTTAATGCTACGTGCATAGATGTATTGATCTGGATATTTTTTTGTTAACACATTAATAATTGCTCCAGTACGTACACCACTAGCAGAAAGAAGTTCTATGTCTTTTCGCATTTCTGATATTAGGCGACGATATTGAGGTGTAGTCATTTGGATATTATTACTCATTTGATATAAATGCTCACCAATTATACCCGAGATATGTACTTGATTGTTGCTTTTCTATCTCTGAAAATTAATATGATAATCACAATCACTATTCTCATGTGTTTTATTTCTTTCTTCTAAAGTATGTGCCTTTTTCTTTGCTTCATAGTAACGACCTTTGAAACAATAATAAACACGATGTCTTGGTATTCCATCACTTTTATCTAATTCACTTTTTACCAAAGAAAAAGCAAAGCCTTGCCCACGACTATGTTTGTCAAGCCAACTTTAATTAATTAATATCTATTCTACATATGAATAAAAAACAAACCCAAAATAAAACAGCATTCGACTTTACTTACTTTTCAATATCTTTCCAATTAGTGAAGCTTTGCCCTTTACTTAGGGGATATAACCCCTCTTCTGAATCAGTTAAATCAGCTTCAGCTTCAGCTTCTACTAAACTATTACTTTCTTCAGAACAAAGTTGCCCATAAGAGTCCAGAATTTCATCAAATATATTCATCTCATTGTTGCTAGCAAAACACAGATCTGCTTCATCGAATTCATCTTCACTTCCTATTTTAAAATCTACAATGAATTTTAGTCAGGTACTATTAATATGGTTAAGTGGTTATATGAAATGAAATACTGTCGGCCCTCCCCAAACCGATCCTGTCAAAACCGATATCCTGCCATAATCGGTTAAAAATCGATCCACCGGGTCTGCTCCCTAATTCATACCCGATAACCTGCCATTCCTGATATCCGATAGGCCAGATATATAAGTTCCTGATTTGTTGGATCTGATCACATGATCGTTGGCCAATTAAAATCGCGAATTTTAATGTAATAGACTCAAGCGATTACGACGTACGTATGTATGTACGTACGTACAAAAAAGAGAACAACGTATATGGTTCTGATTATGGCTTTTTCATATTACAGAAGATTCGCTAATGTAATTTTATTTTATTTTTACAGATAACTCTCTTTAAGTGCATTTCATTAGAACTTAGAGGGGCTGCACTTAGAGAGTGTTGAATATAGAGTGCGATTTTATTTATGACAAAATTTCTCAAAGAATCTGTCCTCCTATGTAAGTTATTTTAGTAAAAAAAAAAAAAAAATTTCAAGTTTTGAAGTATTGCTCCAATTTATTTTGGACTTGCTTACCAGCTTTTTCTTTTTAAACTTCCTCACGAATACAGGACTATAGCTTGCATAATGATTTCATTGTTTCTCCACCATCATCAATCCTTTCATCAACAATTCTTAAAGCACTACGTAAAATATTCAATTGTTCCTCCCCAGTTAGGGGTGGCACAACAAATTCATCTTCGATCTGTTCAATTTCTGTAGCGGTGTAAATCAGATCTTCATTGGTAAACTGATGGTGTACTTCTTGTTCTTCTTTAAGGTTTAGCAAGTCTTCAATTAGTATTGGATTACGAACATGCAATATATTTATTTGCTGTTGGAGTTCCTTAACTGCTAGTTCATTATTTGGATCAAAAAATGAGGTTTCTTCCACATCATCAATACTTTCATCATCAATACCTTCTTCAGCAATAGGAGGGACAATAGGTATACCATTTTCATCGCGAGGGGATACAACTTTCATGTGAAACCAATACCTTTTAATCATTTCAGCTGATACTTTACTCTAGGCAATCTTAGTCCATTTCATAGCCTATAATTAGTGGTACTGTATAAGTTAGTGAAAATTTTTAATTAATTAATCGCGACTTGAGGCTAACTATATTTTTTTTTTTGATTTATCAAAAGGGTTTAAAAATTGCTGTGGCTAATGCAGAAAAAGGTATCTAAAATATAAATCCTATTTAAACCCATTTGTATTTTTTTTTTATTTATTATTATTTTTTTTTAACAATTTAAATTTTATATTAAATAATAGGTTTAATTTTTGACTTTAGTTATAACAAATTTTAGACCCATTAGTTTTTAACTTTATCTGCAATTGATTGACTTTATATATATCTTTCTCCTCGGCTTCATCACGATCAATTGCATATTGAAGCTGAATATGACGATGATGCCGGCATCCATGGGTTGAATTTTTGATGTCGTATATGGAGGCAACAAGAGCACTTTTACATTAGTAAGGGTGATAGCACTAGTAACATGCGAGGGGCACCATCAAGGATAAGTAAAACATGATGATTGGATCGTTTTATTTCTTGATCAAATTTTTGTATCCATTCTTGAAAAAACATGGCAGTCATCCATGCTTTTTTATTATTACGGTAATAGAATCAAAGTTCTTCACCTGTTTTTTTTTTAAAACATCTAGATCTTGTAGCATGTCCAATAATGAAGAGTTCAAGTTTGTGGGTGCCATCTGCGTTGGCCATAAATGCAATTGTGATTCTTGTGCAATTTTTTTTTGACCCTTCAATCTGTCGAGATGCAATTGTGTGATCGGGGCCATAGAATAAAATAGACCTGTCTCGTCCATATTGTAGATATCATGAAGGGGATATTGATTAGTGGTATTAATAATATTAGGAAGGTTTAGAATGATGGCAGCAACATTAGCAGAACCACTCTCGCCATGCAGCTTAAAATGGTGAAAATTATGCCTTTCTTGAAAAGCCTACAACTATCCATTTGAAAATTCAGGCTGATCATTTTCAGGAATATTCATCAGGTCTGATAATCGCTTGCCCTTAGCTTTAATCATGTCACCATTTAAACATATAGCCTGATGTTCACACTGCAGTACCCAGTTCGCCAAAGCAGTATCTAGTTCGGGAGAACGTAATGACACGACGTTTTTTAACCCCAAGGTTACTTGAAGACATTTTACTGAACTCATCTTTCCTTTTTAAAATATCAGAGATTGTACTTTGGCCAGGGGCTTTTACTAGATTGAACTTATTTTTAGCCCACTCAGCAAGTTCCTTCTGAGTAATTGTTGGATTTTTTAGGTAATGATCACATATCATTTTCCTTTGGTCATTACGCAAATTCCCAGCTAAAATAACTTTATCTTTTTTTTTCCCATAATAATGGCGAAATAAATAGGTTGTATAATTTTGTTATTTTAGAATGTTTTTTATTTTTTGAAATACTGAGCTTAATATTATAGAAG
>CAJVPY010003632.1:0-13794 GCA_910591965.1 Dentiscutata erythropus
CTTGACAAGCTCTACAAAAGTCTCTTAAGTTAGAAAAGTGATTAACTTAGTATAAAAAAAGTTTTAGATGCATGCATATCACATTTGGGCCAATAGTAAATTTTACTTATAAAATTTTGCAGATCTCTCCAGGTGACAAATGGATTATCAATTAAATGAACTACTAACAGATGCTGTGATACATTAAACTAGATTTAATGTTTATGACTAATAAAAACTCACCAAGCTGAAGCCCAATGCGACTAGCTATAACAACTATTAGTTACTCCTGGGATTTAAAACTTTCTTCGAATTTCGTAACGACTAGGTTACTCCCAAAAGTTATGACAGGTTGTTGTATACCATGTCAGGATCTTTTTTTTTTCCCTTCTAATTCTTTCTTCTTCTCAAAAGGTACGAGATATAAAGGGAGAAATTTAAAAATAACCAAAAAGAAAACAACTGACAAAAACCCAAAAACACCAAAAAGGATAAAAAAGAAAAACATATTTTGAAAAAGAAAAAACAAAAGAGAAAAAAAAAAATCCTAACAAAATGATATAGCCATATCATGGCTAAAAAATTATATAATACTCTTTAGTCTGTATTATATGTAAGTATCTTCAGGGTAGAGTTAGCCCTGTAAGAATTATTATAAGATATTCTTCAAATAGTCAACATCAGTCCTTGTTCCGCACAACACAGTTTGATTCTTTATTTGCCGTTCTAATTCGTATCTCGAGCCAGGTGCTGCCGCCGTCCAAGAACCTGTATTTCAAGCCACCTGCTGCCGTAATTAGAGTTTTTGGGCCACCGAATCTGTGATTCCTTGTGACTCCTGTTCCCAATTTGGAATTGGTAAACAATACAGATCTTTTGAAGAGGGTATGCTAATTTTTCCACTTTTTGTTTAGCAAAAATTCTCTAAAAAAATCCAAACCAAACGAGAATATGGTCAAGGGTGTATGGTTGCAAGAACTTTAAATTTTCTAAAGAGTGTGTTGAAATCCACAGCTGTTTGTTGTTTCTTCTAAGAAGTAATAGCCTAAAAGCTTCGTCGACAAATACTATATCTTTGCTTCTCCACCAAGATTTTATATTCAAGAGCACTACTTGCCAGTTATCTTGAATACCAATGCTCTTGGCTTGCATGCCGAACAGCCTAAAGAGGAGTCCTGGACAGAAAAATCATTAATCTCTCACCAAACTGCAAGTTAGGCCATGACTCTCCAACAGCAACTATGTTTTTCGTTAGCAGAAAAATTTGGTCCAGGTGATTAACAGAAAGAGTTTTTGTAATTAAAATTCTATCATGTAATTTTAATTTTAATTATAAATACATATTTTTGAATATTTTCAAATTCTGAAATATTTTCACTTATATTTAAATAGTTTGATATAATTAAATTATATTCAGATTAATTCAAATTATTTGAAATTATGTAAATAAATTTTCACAGGAAATTCTAGGCATCTCTGGTCAGAGATATATAACTTATATATCTCTGGTCTATGGACCAATCAAAACACACAAATATTATGTGACGAAGCTTCGATCAGTAACCCGTATCTCCGAACTAAAAACTAAAGAGCCAAAGCGAATACAGGAATTAGAGAATATTGATATGAGTAGTAGAACCGCCGATCACTAATTTTCAGCAGCAAGAAATAATTGTTGGCAGTGAATCACCTTGATTGACCGCCTTGATGTACCGTACCACCTTGATTGTATGCGTGTGTTACCTGTTTCAAACAAAGATTTACGTATGTACGTAAGAATTTTCCTTGTACTGCACAAACAAAAAAATTTTTTTCTTATTTATCCTGTACTAACGCCTTCAAAAAAAAAAATTTTTTAGAAATTAGAGAGAAGTATAATCGCCTCCCTTTAAACTTGAACCTAGATATATGAGCGCTTAATATACTCAGTATAAACTGAGCTTTGGATTTTTATTACGTGGTTTAAAAAGCAAGGAATAAAAATTTTAAACCAATATCCATTGGTATATGAAATAAACGAAGAAACCAAACGTATGACCCAATAAAGAAAAAAAGCTTTAAACCAAAGTCTGTTGTACTTAAAAAAAATCGAGGTTAACAATGGCCAGAACACAACAGGAAGTAACGTTACAAGTTCATGGTAAGGTTTTAGTTGTTTAAAAATGTACAATGATTGTGCAAAAGACTAATAATCATCCCTAATATTTTAAGAAGCTGCTTCAAATCAACCTACTAGCTACGAAGAAGCCTGTGAATCTGAAACTTTAATCCTACTAGAACGTGAAAACACCTTAAAACCCAAAACCCTAACCCTACTAGAACCCGAAATTACATTAGAACCCAAAACCCTAACTCCACTAGAACCCGAAACCCTAACTCCACTTGAAACCAAAAAAAAACACATTAGAATCTGAGACCCCGTTGGAACCTAAAATCCCATTGGAACTAAGTAGCTTGCTTTTTCAATATGACCAGGATTATGCCACTCTTGAGGCCCTTAAATATGTCACTGATCAATACGCTGAAACAAGTGGGTTTAAAGTGATTTTCCTAAAAGGCAATAATCACAGTGATGGCTTGCGTTCTACTCAAGTTTTTGCTTGCGATCACTCCGGCATGTTCAAACCTAAACCTAAAGATCTGAATAAAAAAAGCAAAAATACAGAATCAAAGAAATGTAACTGCCCCTGGTCTGTTCGTCTCAATCATAACCCAGAGAACGATAAATATTATATCTCACAAGTCGATTTACGCAATAATCATTCACTTATTTCGCCCCAACTCATACACATTTCGCCTGCTAACTGCGAAATACCAGCCTTTATTAGGGAGAAAATTTTTACCACAAGAAAGGCAGGAATATCAACACCACAGATCCAGTCTCTTCTTAAAATTAAGTACAGACCAATAGTGAAGAAGTGGGTAATAAAGGATATATATAATTTGATTGATGCTGATCACATATCACGTAGTGAATTTCAAGCCCATGATTTTCTTCTCCTCCTCCAACAAAAACGTAATAATGATCCTGAATTTTCTTATGAATTTGAATTGGATAGTAACAATAGACTAAAACATATAATCTGGGTGTATGCAACACAAAAACGGCAATATATGCGCTTTCATGACACGATTGTGTATGATAATACATATAAGAGCAACTATTTTTCAATGCCTTTTGGAGTGTTTACAGGTGTTACCAATAACGGTCACTCTTATTATGCTGCTGGTGCATTGCTTCGGGACGAAACAACCTCGAGTTTTGAATAGCTTTTCGAATCTTTTCTCCATATTTTAGGCACCGCATCCCATACTATTCTCACAGATAATGACCTTGCGATGTCCGATGCTATACGTTCGGTTCTTACTGAAAAGCATGGTACCAAACATGGCCTTTGTATTTGGCATATGTTAAAGAATATTAGAGCCAATATGACCTCTAAGATTGGAACGAATTATAACATGTTTCATGTGGATTTTATGAAATGCCTAAATCATTATATTGACAAAGATGAATTTGAAAAACAATAGAATTGTATAATAGAAAATGATGACTATGCTGAGGCAAAATCGTACTTGGAAGTTCTTAGTCGGTGGCGTGAACAGTGGGCCCAGTATATTTAAAGGATTATTTTTTTGCCGACATGGCGTCGACACAGAGAGGAGAATCAATGAACAGTTTGTTAAAAGGCTTTGTTGACTGTAAAACAAAGCTTCCAGAATTTCTAGCAGCCTTTGAACGTGCACTTGATCTCCGCGAAGAGGCTGAGCATATTTCTGCTTATAAGAAGCTTGTTTATCCTATCTCTTAGACTTTCTCAAATCCTATTGAAAATCAAGCCGCTGGTTATCTGACATGGTATGCCTGGAAGAAATTTATAGTTGAGTAGAATGCAAAAGACGCATATGCGTGTGAAGAAACAACAGATAATGATGAAGTGCGTTGTTTCGAATTGTCATGTTATGAAAGGCCTGACGTTATACGTTGGGTCTGCTATGATGGTCATGTACTTTCTTGCTGCTGCCGTAATCTCGAATTTGCCAGGATAGTTTGTCGTCATTCTCTTGCAGTTGCAGTTCGTCTATCTCTTGCCCAACTCGATACTATTTACTTCCCAAAACGCTGGAGCTTGCCAAAGATTATATTAATTTTTATAGCCGTTTACAATCACAAGTCCCGGAAGCTTTAACATTGCATGAATCATGTGGTGAAGATGACTCTCAAATCCGGTTTATGCATATCCATCGACTATCAGGGGAAATTGCAAGTAAGATTGCAATGGACCCTGACAAATGTGCAGATTTTATGTTATACCTCGAGAAGTATTTGGAGGCATTATATGTTGTTGATGATAATCCTGTTTCAATTAATGGAAATACTTTGGCATCCTCAGAACCTCCGATAATCAGCAACCCTATAAAGAGTAAGGCTGTTGGGTAACCAAAAAAAGGAAGAATTAGATGTGAAAAGGAAAAGGAAAATACGCCTCCTGTAAAAAAAAAGCGAGGCCGACCAAAAAAAAATCTTGAAATGGTCCCGACCCAAAAACGTGTCCGTAATAATATTACCTAAGGTAAATTTTTTTGTTACATCATACTTTTTATTTATTTATGAGATGAAAGCTAATTGGACAATTTTTTGACTTTAAAAATTTCTCTTACCGTTAATATTTCCTATTAAGCATGATGAATTGCAAATGAAAGAAGTAAAAGTTTGGAATTATGTCATCAAATAATGAATTGCACAAAATCCAGGCTTATCATTAGAATGTGAAAACTGATGAGTTTTTAGCTTTAAAATCACATTCAAAATTTTTTACCTA
Organism: Dentiscutata erythropus; assembly: GCA_910591965.1. NCBI lineage: Eukaryota > Fungi > Glomeromycota > Glomeromycetes > Diversisporales > Gigasporaceae > Dentiscutata > Dentiscutata erythropus. The sequence continues at coordinate 4,803 of CAJVPY010003632.1, forward strand.
AAATCACAATCTTAAATAAAATAATTGAAATGCATAAGATTATACAAGAAAATATTTTTTATTTCTGTATGTTTATTATTTTTAAATATTTAATGACAGAATTAATATTTATGTACCCTAGAGGTACATTAAAATTTTTTATACCTGCGTTCCTGTGTAATATAAAAATCACAGGATATATAAACAATGATTATTATTTGATCATTGTTTTTTTTTTTTTGCTAACCTTTTTGTTTACCTTAGGACGTCACTGGAATTGTCGCTTCGTAGGTGTCGTCACTGTTTAGGTGTTCTTGTGATTGTGGATTTCGTCGTTTGGGTGGTTTTGCGTCATTGTGTAGGTGCCGTCGTTATTTGGGTAATTTCATATCGTTGCATAGGTGCCTGTTTTTTTTTTTTTTTTGCTAGCTAACCTTTTTGTTTACTTTAGAACGTCGTTGGTTTCATAGTTGCTTCGTATTGCCGTATAGGTACTGTTGCCGTTTAGATGTTCTTGTGATTGTAGATTTCGTCGTTTGGGTGGTTCTGCGTCGTTGTGTAAATGCCGTCATCATTAAGAGGAAAAGTATTACAATGCGGTTTACATGATTGATTTCTTTTGAACATAAGAAGGATAATCTGTATAATATTACCAACAATCACTTCTATCCAACTATTACTGTATTATACACATATGTATCTTTTTTACTGTATTTTTTTGCAGAAGGATCAGTCATAATGGCTAGGATGCATCAGATTAGGATCGGGGTTAGGGTTAGAGTTAGCTATGCGGGTTAGCAGAAGCTATAGTAAAATTATCAGCTGGGCATTTTTTACTTAATAAATGACTATGGTTTCATTAGTAAAATTTTTATGATCTTTAGCAAAATTGATCAATTCTGGTCTATCTGACCAGGTTTCGATCCGGAATTTTGGGGATTTCCCTATATGAGTTACATAAGTATAACAAACGCTAACTATCACATACTACTAAATTTATTTCAAACTCTACTATTTTCATAGGTTAATTATAAATAGATCGTAGAGAAGGCTATCTACTTGACAGTATATTACAATTAAGATAAGTGATTACTACTCTTATTTATAGTTGCACGTAACGTAGATTACTAACATGTAAATTCTAACTTTTTGTAGTTGCACATGATGTAATAAAGAGGGCAATAGCATTAGAGGCTATCGCTATAGGAATAGATTGTTGTTCACTATAGGTAAATTTTTGTTCTGTTGTATTATAGTACTTGCAAAAATGAGTGTGTGCTGTATATGTGTCGCGGTGCTGCATGGTACCCATGTGATTAGTGATCAGGATACGCGAATGTATTGATAGAATATCGCTATGTAATTAAAAGTAAGACATGATTGCATGAGCAATAAGTAATAATATAATGCAAGTTATTAGTAATTAATAAATAGGGCATCGATCCTGAGGGGGAGGTGCCTAGCTTTTTGAGCTTGATAGCTTTTAGCTTTGAGCTTTCGATCTTATTAACTATCGACCCATAATACCTTTGTGATCTTCTAAGTAAATTTCATCGAATTTGGTCAGGTAGTTGTGGAGATATCGTCACTAAAATTAGAGAAAAGTCAAAACGTCTATCAAAATAGAAGCTACGCCAATTTTTTTAAAAAGGTTGAGCGAAAATATCTCCACAACCACCTGATTAAATTCGATAAAAATTTTTATTTAAATTCTATGGATCCATAGAATTCAAATAAAAAAATTTTCATCGAATTTGGTCAAGTAGTTGTGAAGATATCTTCGCTAAAAGTTAGAGAAAAGTCAAAACGTCTATCAAAATAGAGGCTATGCCAATTTTTTTAAAAAATTTGAGTGAAGATATCTCCACAACCACCTGACCAAATTCGATGAAAATTTTTTCATTTGAATTCTATGGATCCATAGAATTCAAATAAAAAAATTTTCATCGAATTTAATCGGGTGGTTGTGGAGATATCTTCGCTAAAATTTAGAGAAAAGTCAAAACGTCTATTAAAATAGAAGCTATGCCAATTTTTTTTAAAAAATTTGAATGAAGATATCTCCACAACCACCTGACCAAATTCGATGAAAATTTTTTTATTTGAATTCTATGGATCCATAGAATTCAAATAAAAAAATTTTCATCGAATTTGGTCAGGTGGTTGTGGAGATATCTTCATTCAAATTTTTTAAAAAAAATTGGCATAGCTTCTATTTTAATAGACGTTTTGACTTTTCTCTAAATTTTAGCGAAGATATCTCCACAACCACCCGATTAAATTCGATGAAAATTTTTTTATTTGAATTCTATGGATCCATAGAATTCAAATGAAAAAATTTTCATCGAATTTGGTCAGGTGGTTGTGGAGATATCTTCACTCAAATTTTTTAAAAAAATTGGCATAGCCTCTATTTTGATAGACGTTTTGACTTTTCTCTAACTTTTAGCGAAGATATCTTCACAACTACTTGACCAAATTCGATGAAAATTTTTTTATTTGAATTCTATGGATCCATAGAATTTAAATAAAAATTTTTATCGAATTTAATCAGGTGGTTGTGGAGATATTTTCGCTCAACCTTTTTAAAAAAATTGGCGTAGCTTCTATTTTGATAGACGTTTTGACTTTTCTCTAATTTTAGTGACGATATCTCCACAACTACCTGACCAAATTCGATGAAATTTACTTAGAAGATCACAAAGGTATTATGGGTCGATAGTTAATAAGATCGAAAGCTCAAAGCTAAAAGCTATCAAGCTCAAAAAGCTAGGCACCTCCCCCTCAGGATCGATGCCCTATTTATTAATTACTAATAACTTGCATTATATTATTACTTATTGCTCATGCAATCATGTCTTACTTTTAATTACATAGCGATATTCTATCAATACATTCGCGTATCCTGATCACTAATCACATGGGTACCATGCAGCACCGCGACACATATACAGCACACACTCATTTTTGCAAGTACTATAATACAACAGAACAAAAATTTACCTATAGTGAACAACAATCTATTCCTATAGCGATAGCCTCTAATGCTATTGCCCTCTTTATTACATCATGTGCAACTACAAAAAGTTAGAATTTACATGTTAGTAATCTACGTTACGTGCAACTATAAATAAGAGTAGTAATCACTTATCTTAATTGTAATATACTGTCAAGTAGATAGCCTTCTCTACGATCTATTTATAATTAACCTATGAAAATAGTAGAGTTTGAAATAAATTTAGTAGTATGTGATAGTTAGCGTTTGTTATACTTATGTAACTCATATAGGGAAATCCCCAAAATTCCGGATCGAAACCTGGTCAGATAGACCAGAATTGATCAATTTTGCTAAAGATCATAAAAATTTTACTAATGAAACCATAGTCATTTATTAAGTAAAAAATGCCCAGCTGATAATTTTACTATAGCTTCTGCTAACCCGCATAGCTAACTCTAACCCTAACCCCGATCCTAATCTGATGCATCCTAGCCATTATGACTGATCCTTCTGCAAAAAAATACAGTAAAAAAGATACATATGTGTATAATACAGTAATAGTTGGATAGAAGTGATTGTTGGTAATATTATACAGATTATCCTTCTTATGTTCAAAAGAAATCAATCATGTAAACCGCATTGTAATACTTTTCCTCTTAATGATGACGGCATTTACACAACGACGCAGAACCACCCAAACGACGAAATCTACAATCACAAGAACATCTAAACGGCAACAGTACCTATACGGCAATACGAAGCAACTATGAAACCAACGACGTTCTAAAGTAAACAAAAAGGTTAGCTAGCAAAAAAAAAAAAAAAACAGGCACCTATGCAACGATATGAAATTACCCAAATAACGACGGCACCTACACAATGACGCAAAACCACCCAAACGACGAAATCCACAATCACAAGAACACCTAAACAGTGACGACACCTACGAAGCGACAATTCCAGTGACGTCCTAAGGTAAACAAAAAGGTTAGCAAAAAAAAAAAAACAATGATCAAATAATAATCATTGTTTATATATCCTGTGATTTTTATATTACACAGGAACGCAGGTATAAAAAATTTTAATGTACCTCTAGGGTACATAAATATTAATTCTGTCATTAAATATTTAAAAATAATAAACATACAGAAATAAAAAATATTTTCTTGTATAATCTTATGCATTTCAATTATTTTATTTAAGATTGTGATTTTAGGTAAAAAATTTTGAATGTGATTTTAAAGCTAAAAACTCATCAGTTTTCACATTCTAATGATAAGCCTGGATTTTGTGCAATTCATTATTTGATGACATAATTCCAAACTTTTACTTCTTTCATTTGCAATTCATCATGCTTAATAGGAAATATTAACGGTAAGAGAAATTTTTAAAGTCAAAAAATTGTCCAATTAGCTTTCATCTCATAAATAAATAAAAAGTATGATGTAACAAAAAAATTTACCTTAGGTAATATTATTACGGACACGTTTTTGGGTCGGGACCATTTCAAGATTTTTTTTTGGTCGGCCTCGCTTTTTTTTTACAGGAGGCGTATTTTCCTTTTCCTTTTCACATCTAATTCTTCCTTTTTTTGGTTACCCAACAGCCTTACTCTTTATAGGGTTGCTGATTATCGGAGGTTCTGAGGATGCCAAAGTATTTCCATTAATTGAAACAGGATTATCATCAACAACATATAATGCCTCCAAATACTTCTCGAGGTATAACATAAAATCTGCACATTTGTCAGGGTCCATTGCAATCTTACTTGCAATTTCCCCTGATAGTCGATGGATATGCATAAACCGGATTTGAGAGTCATCTTCACCACATGATTCATGCAATGTTAAAGCTTCCGGGACTTGTGATTGTAAACGGCTATAAAAATTAATATAATCTTTGGCAAGCTCCAGCGTTTTGGGAAGTAAATAGTATCGAGTTGGGCAAGAGATAGACGAACTGCAACTGCAAGAGAATGACGACAAACTATCCTGGCAAATTCGAGATTACGGCAGCAGCAAGAAAGTACATGACCATCATAGCAGACCCAACGTATAACGTCAGGCCTTTCATAACATGACAATTCGAAACAACGCACTTCATCATTATCTGTTGTTTCTTCACACGCATATGCGTCTTTTGCATTCTACTCAACTATAAATTTCTTCCAGGCATACCATGTCAGATAACCAGCGGCTTGATTTTCAATAGGATTTGAGAAAGTCTAAGAGATAGGATAAACAAGCTTCTTATAAGCAGAAATATGCTCAGCCTCTTCGCGGAGATCAAGTGCACGTTCAAAGGCTGCTAGAAATTCTGGAAGCTTTGTTTTACAGTCAACAAAGCCTTTTAACAAACTGTTCATTGATTCTCCTCTCTGTGTCGACGCCATGTCGGCAAAAAAATAATCCTTTAAATATACTGGGCCCACTGTTCACGCCACCGACTAAGAACTTCCAAGTACGATTTTGCCTCAGCATAGTCATCATTTTCTATTATACAATTCTATTGTTTTTCAAATTCATCTTTGTCAATATAATGATTTAGGCATTTCATAAAATCCACATGAAACATGTTATAATTCGTTCCAATCTTAGAGGTCATATTGGCTCTAATATTCTTTAACATATGCCAAATACAAAGGCCATGTTTGGTACCATGCTTTTCAGTAAGAACCGAACGTATAGCATCGGACATCGCAAGGTCATTATCTGTGAGAATAGTATGGGATGCGGTGCCTAAAATATGGAGAAAAGATTCGAAAAGCTATTCAAAACTCGAGGTTGTTTCGTCCCGAAGCAATGCACCAGCAGCATAATAAGAGTGACCGTTATTGGTAACACCTGTAAACACTCCAAAAGGCATTGAAAAATAGTTGCTCTTATATGTATTATCATACACAATCGTGTCATGAAAGCGCATATATTGCCGTTTTTGTGTTGCATACACCCAGATTATATGTTTTAGTCTATTGTTACTATCCAATTCAAATTCATAAGAAAATTCAGGATCATTATTACGTTTTTGTTGGAGGAGGAGAAGAAAATCATGGGCTTGAAATTCACTACGTGATATGTGATCAGCATCAATCAAATTATATATATCCTTTATTACCCACTTCTTCACTATTGGTCTGTACTTAATTTTAAGAAGAGACTGGATCTGTGGTGTTGATATTCCTGCCTTTCTTGTGGTAAAAATTTTCTCCCTAATAAAGGCTGGTATTTCGCAGTTAGCAGGCGAAATGTGTATGAGTTGGGGCGAAATAAGTGAATGATTATTGCGTAAATCGACTTGTGAGATATAATATTTATCGTTCTCTGGGTTATGATTGAGACGAACAGACCAGGGGCAGTTACATTTCTTTGATTCTGTATTTTTGCTTTTTTTATTCAGATCTTTAGGTTTAGGTTTGAACATGCCGGAGTGATCGCAAGCAAAAACTTGAGTAGAACGCAAGCCATCACTGTGATTATTGCCTTTTAGGAAAATCACTTTAAACCCACTTGTTTCAGCGTATTGATCAGTGACATATTTAAGGGCCTCAAGAGTGGCATAATCCTGGTCATATTGAAAAAGCAAGCTACTTAGTTCCAATGGGATTTTAGGTTCCAACGGGGTCTCAGATTCTAATGTGTTTTTTTTTGGTTTCAAGTGGAGTTAGGGTTTCGGGTTCTAGTGGAGTTAGGGTTTTGGGTTCTAATGTAATTTCGGGTTCTAGTAGGGTTAGGGTTTTGGGTTTTAAGGTGTTTTCACGTTCTAGTAGGATTAAAGTTTCAGATTCACAGGCTTCTTCGTAGCTAGTAGGTTGATTTGAAGCAGCTTCTTAAAATATTAGGGATGATTATTAGTCTTTTGCACAATCATTGTACATTTTTAAACAACTAAAACCTTACCATGAACTTGTAACGTTACTTCCTGTTGTGTTCTGGCCATTGTTAACCTCGATTTTTTTTAAGTACAACAGACTTTGGTTTAAAGCTTTTTTTCTTTATTGGGTCATACGTTTGGTTTCTTCGTTTATTTCATATACCAATGGATATTGGTTTAAAATTTTTATTCCTTGCTTTTTAAACCACGTAATAAAAATCCAAAGCTCAGTTTATACTGAGTATATTAAGCGCTCATATATCTAGGTTCAAGTTTAAAGGGAGGCGATTATACTTCTCTCTAATTTCTAAAAAATTTTTTTTTTTGAAGGCGTTAGTACAGGATAAATAAGAAAAAAATTTTTTTGTTTGTGCAGTACAAGGAAAATTCTTACGTACATACGTAAATCTTTGTTTGAAACAGGTAACACACGCATACAATCAAGGTGGTACGGTACATCAAGGCGGTCAATCAAGGTGATTCACTGCCAACAATTATTTCTTGCTGCTGAAAATTAGTGATCGGCGGTTCTACTACTCATATCAATATTCTCTAATTCCTGTATTCGCTTTGGCTCTTTAGTTTTTAGTTCGGAGATACGGGTTACTGATCGAAGCTTCGTCACATAATATTTGTGTGTTTTGATTGGTCCATAGACCAGAGATATATAAGTTATATATCTCTGACCAGAGATGCCTAGAATTTCCTGTGAAAATTTATTTACATAATTTCAAATAATTTGAATTAATCTGAATATAATTTAATTATATCAAACTATTTAAATATAAGTGAAAATATTTCAGAATTTGAAAATATTCAAAAATATGTATTTATAATTAAAATTAAAATTACATGATAGAATTTTAATTACAAAAACTCTTTCTGTTAATCACCTGGACCAAATTTTTCTGCTAACGAAAAACATAGTTGCTGTTGGAGAGTCATGGCCTAACTTGCAGTTTGGTGAGAGATTAATGATTTTTCTGTCCAGGACTCCTCTTTAGGCTGTTCGGCATGCAAGCCAAGAGCATTGGTATTCAAGATAACTGGCAAGTAGTGCTCTTGAATATAAAATCTTGGTGGAGAAGCAAAGATATAGTATTTGTCGACGAAGCTTTTAGGCTATTACTTCTTAGAAGAAACAACAAACAGCTGTGGATTTCAACACACTCTTTAGAAAATTTAAAGTTCTTGCAACCATACACCCTTGACCATATTCTCGTTTGGTTTGGATTTTTTTAGAGAATTTTTGCTAAACAAAAAGTGGAAAAATTAGCATACCCTCTTCAAAAGATCTGTATTGTTTACCAATTCCAAATTGGGAACAGGAGTCACAAGGAATCACAGATTCGGTGGCCCAAAAACTCTAATTACGGCAGCAGGTGGCTTGAAATACAGGTTCTTGGACGGCGGCAGCACCTGGCTCGAGATACGAATTAGAACGGCAAATAAAGAATCAAACTGTGTTGTGCGGAACAAGGACTGATGTTGACTATTTGAAGAATATCTTATAATAATTCTTACAGGGCTAACTCTACCCTGAAGATACTTACATATAATACAGACTAAAGAGTATTATATAATTTTTTAGCCATGATATGGCTATATCATTTTGTTAGGATTTTTTTTTTTCTCTTTTGTTTTTTCTTTTTCAAAATATGTTTTTCTTTTTTATCCTTTTTGGTGTTTTTGGGTTTTTGTCAGTTGTTTTCTTTTTGGTTATTTTTAAATTTCTCCCTTTATATCTCGTACCTTTTGAGAAGAAGAAAGAATTAGAAGGGAAAAAAAAAAGATCCTGACATGGTATACAACAACCTGTCATAACTTTTGGGAGTAACCTAGTCGTTACGAAATTCGAAGAAAGTTTTAAATCCCAGGAGTAACTAATAGTTGTTATAGCTAGTCGCATTGGGCTTCAGCTTGGTGAGTTTTTATTAGTCATAAACATTAAATCTAGTTTAATGTATCACAGCATCTGTTAGTAGTTCATTTAATTGATAATCCATTTGTCACCTGGAGAGATCTGCAAAATTTTATAAGTAAAATTTACTATTGGCCCAAATGTGATATGCATGCATCTAAAACTTTTTTTATACTAAGTTAATCACTTTTCTAACTTAAGAGACTTTTGTAGAGCTTGTCAAG